>JAAGKR010000971.1:131902-150321 GCA_011419295.1 Clarias macrocephalus | reverse complement strand
CTGAACAAAAGAAACCAGAGGGCCCCTTTTGTGGCACAAACAGGTAAGACTCAGGGTTACTGAGCCCCTGAGCACTGCCACTGTTAAGCCCTTGAGCAAGGCCCTTAACCCTCCCCTCCCTTAACTCCCCATCTTCCTAACTAATATGCGAAAAAACTTTTTTGGGGGAGGGAGGGGGGGGGGCGGGGGGATTGGGGGGACACACTAATTTAGTCCTGTCCAATTCCTCCCCATCACTAGGGGGCTCCCACATTAAGGCTACTACTACCACTCAGTCGGGAGTTGGAGAAGACAGCAGACCGCATCTTTTCAAACTGCTCGCTCACGCACCGGAGTGGCAAAACACCGCTCCTTCCGCTTGTGCGAACTCACAGATGCCCCTGATTGGCTGTAGAGTCATGAATAATGTGGGAGCACTAAGTACCTTTCATCCCTCCCCTCTGAGAGAACTTGGCCAATCAGCACTCTCTAGACCACGTCTAGGCTGCAAGAAGTTGCATCACCCGGGAATCGAACTCGCGATCTCTGGATGATAGGGTGAGCACTTTACTACCGCGCCACTCTGAGGCAGAGATACAAATAATTAAATGTTAACCTTGATCTAATATTGCCACGCATATGTTCTTCTCCATAGCCATAAAGAGTGATTAGATGTGTTTGTAAGAATGTGGCCCCTGTCATGATCACTATGGCAAAGATGTAGGCCACTGGTCTTACTGGACTTTTACTTACTCTTACTTTTTTTATTTTTAGGCATTTCGGGGCAATTGGTGTAATTTAGATGGTTTTGGTGATGTATTCCTTGTGTATGATTTGATTTGAAGCATAATATATTAGGTACACAATGTGACCATTCCATCTGCCTTCTAGGGCTTGAACATAGACTGGACACTGGAGTGACAGTGGTGAGATTAGGATTTGTACAGAAGACACCGTAGACAATAGCTCCCCTTTGGTAATTTGCATTAGGTGGCATCAAGCTTCCTCAGTCTGTGCTTTTGAGGTCTGGGCTGGCTTTCCACAATAAGAGGAGGCATGAAGCATTGGCATCTAGTTTGGTGTACAATACATGCACTGGAACGACTGCTTATTCATTGCTTGAAGAAAAAAAAGGGAGCATGAACTGAGTGAGTCCTGAGAAGCTTTTACTAGTTGTGGACATTAACAAATACAGCACTCTGCTTGGAGATCACAATTCACTGCAATTCCCACTGATGAGGTGCTTAACGGCTGTAAAATTAACTCCCACCTTTGATCATTTTTTTCATCTTACTTGCATTCAGTATATCAAGGTTGGAATGAGACTAGTTCTAACAATTGCACTTTGAAGCACTTAGATATTTGAAAGCAATAAAAAAATTTTTAAATCACTGTCCATGCTGATTTGTCTCTACCTCTGCTGATATGCCTCTGGTCATTGTTGTTGATGGCTTTAACACTGCAATTGGTACAGTATGTCTGATCTACTCACATATCGCACACCTTAAAATATTGACCCCGCCCCCCGTTTTCTGATGGGGGCTCTCTCTTTTTTAAATAGATCTCATCTTACCCCTCAACTGGCTGTGTGAAAGATACTAGAGTTTCAGCATTAAAATATGTCCTGATAGCTGTTTTTGGCACTTCGTTGTCTCTAAATGACAGAACAGAGCTGATCTGATTTCTCTTCTTTTCCTGGGGAATGATTAAAATGTTGCTGGAATAGCTTTTAAAAAAATATTGTAAAATGAGAATGGCATACCCTCCCTGCTACCAGAGCACTTTATAGTACTCTGTCATTTCCTACTGGTTGGAGAAGGGAGCACTGTAAGCTGAACCCCTTGCACTGAGTTTCCTGAATACTTGTCAGGGCAGGAGATTAGGGTAGAAGCTTAAATAGCAGGAGCCTGTTTTGTAGAGAAAGTGGGTGGGAGCATGTTGGTGAGCTGTTTGGTTTGGTATCCAACATGGCCAGTCTGTGTCCTCAAACAGATGGCCTTGTGCCCTGACAACATTCCCCTTGTGCTGCTGACTTGCTGTATCCATGTGTTGGTGAAGTAATCTCACAGGTGCTGGAGACAGTTGCAACTGCACATGAGGTTTATTAAAGATCAGAAATCACAAATATATGTGAGGTAAGATCTACATAAAAAAGCAGATATTCAGACAACTAACAAAAATTCTAAACTTGGGAAGGAGTGACTTCAGGGATTATGATAAGGTCAAGACCAGAATAGCTAGAACAGAGACAAAGGCTTGATAAGTCAAGCAATGATACACTGCATTTTACTTCATGGGAACTAAGTGTTTGTCAGTGAGGTATACTGTATAGTGACAGGTGAGCTTGGATACAGATGTGCGTGATGATTGTTGGCTGACAGCAGATAATGAAAATGTTTAATCAAACAAAAAACTAATATATGAATTTTTGATTTTTTAGATTTCCATTTTAGTTATAATAACATTTACATTATTTAATTCTTTTTCATTATTTAAGACTTGTTACTTCACGTTTCCACCATGACCCGTGTAACTCCAGTCGCCCTCATCTTTTCCAACTGCTTGCTTGCTGAATGTTCAGGAAAGTGCAACACACTTGGGAGAAAAGTGCTATTCACCTTTTCCCCTTGTGTGAGCTCGGTAAACCATCCCTACCCCTGAGCGAGTGTGGGCAATCTTCTTGATAGATTCCCAAATACAGATGGGTGTAACTGTATACAGGAAATGTGTGACCTTGTGTGGTGCAGTACATTAACTTGAAAACTAAAAAAGTATAATTTTGGATCAATCATATAAATGTTTTTATTTATTAATCTAAGTGTTAATTTCTGTTCAATTTTTAATGCACCTAGGAATACCCCTTCCCTAGTGAAAAAAATACACTTTTGTGTATTACAAATATGTTCAAATTTTCTACATTGCAAATATACTAACAAAAAAGTGTACTAATATCGTCTCGGGTTACTTTGCTGTAACCCTGTTCCCTGAAAAAGCGGGAACAAGATGCTGCATGAAAACGATATGGGAACATCTTTGTTCAGCCGGTTGTGAAGCATGTGTGTATCAAACACGCCAAATTTTGGCTTATATAACCTTGGTCAGGTGACGTCATCTGATGAGGTGCACCTGCAGGTTATAAATAGGAGTGAAAAGGAAACATCCTCAGGTAAATCTTTGTCTGAAAAGGACGTCCAGCCATGCCAGCAGTACGGCATCTCATTCCCGCTTTTTCAGGGAACAGGGTTACAGCAAAGTAACCCGAGCTTTCAAAAGCTACAGTCGATGCTGCGTAAAAATGCTATGTGAATGAGAATACCAACGCCGCCGCACTGCAAGTGCCTGGACCCAGGTTGTGTAGCGTGTGCGCACAAGAGCCAAAGAGGTTTCAGACATAACTTTGGAATTCTGACTCGAGGACCCGCGAGCCTGGAGTAGCATGGACATCCAAACTATAAAATCTGACAAATGTGTGCAGAGGACCAACCTGCCGCACCACACACTTGCTGCCTTGATAAGGCAATCCCCCTGGTCGAATGAGCCCTGACTCCTAGAGACGAAGTATGACCACGCACCTCGTAGACTAGGGCAATAGCATATCTCACCCAATGTGACAGCGTTTGTCTAGTGGCGGCTGCCCCCCCGCATGGTCGAGAATGGAACTTTCGGAAGATAGTTCGGGTGAGGATGCAGAATAGCTTTGACTAGCCCAGGAGCAAAGTCTAGGCAGGATGGGGTGACTGACAAAGCCAATTCTCTTCAAAGAAGAAATTGCCATAAGAAAAACAATCTTCAGAAGCCTGACAGGCGCTGACTCTAGTGGTTCGAATAGGGTGTCAATCAGACCTTCCAGCACAATAGCTAAGTCCCACAAAGGAACTGTCGCTCTCTAGTGAGCGGCCTCAACCGTTTAGCTCCATGAATAAAATGGGCAACTAAAGGGTGCTTTCCCGCAGAAACCCCATTGGTCAGAACATGACAAACTGAAATAGCAGCTACGTACGTTCTGAGAGTACTAGGGCATAAGCCCGAGAACAACTTTTCTTCCTTTCAACTTTTAACTCCAGCACTGAAACAATTCGGCAGTGGACTGGGTCTACGTGTTTTGCCATGCAACTTTCAAATACAATCCATTTGAAAGCATAAGTTCTTCTAGTAGAGGGAGCCCTAGCACTTAGAATAGTTTCAATTACGCTGGCTGGAAGACCAGCATCTCTTAGTTGGTCCCCTTCAGGGTTCCAGAACTCGGGCTGGGGATGAAATACTGTCCCCTGCGCCATCAATAAGAGGCGCAACCCCTGTTGACGGACCATCGCCAGGACTCCCGAGAGCAGAGTTATTGGAGGAAATGCATAAAGGCGTAATCTGGCCCACGTATGGGCTATCGCGTCCAGACCCAGGGGAGCTGGAGGAGTCAGAGAGTAGTAAAGGGGACATTCAGGGCCAGAAATAGAGCCATCATTTCGAGGCAATTTGTGTGCCACACGAGAAGATGACCTCTCCAGCTCCCTTGGGCTGGACGGCCATCTAAGACCGCACCCCAGCCCGTGAGGGAAGCATCTGTCGTTAGCATCTTGCGACGACAACATGGCCCTAGAGTGGGCCCCCAGAGTCAAAAACCAGGGTCTGAACCACATACGAAGCCCCTGGCACGTAACCCTTATTTGCCTCTGGGAATTGGCCCTTGGATAAAATCCCCTGGCGCTTAGCCACAACTAAAAGGATCTCATGTACAGAAGGCCCAAAGGTATCACCGTGGATACAGCTGCCATGAGAGCTAAAACACTCTGAAAGTAATGAACAATCACTTTTTGGCCTAGCCTGATTTCCTTGAGAATGGAGACAGCTGTGCCTGTTCTTTCTCTCAGAATACTTATGCCCTGGAATCATACAGCCAGAGCTGCATCCATGCATTTTATATATGTGTGGGGTGACAGGGCTAGGCTAATTGGAAGGACCCGATACTGGTAAGCTTCACCCCCGAAAGTGAATCTCAGGAACTTCTTGTGTTGTGGCAATATTTTTATATGAAAATATGCGTCCTTCAGGTCGATTTTCACAAACCAATCCCCTGGTTGGATTTGAGAATCAATCATTTTGGCTGTCAACATTTTGATGTTCAGCCTGCGAAGATGTAAAATTGGATGCAACCCCCATCTCTCCTGGAAACCAGGAAATACTGACACTAGTAGCCTGGGTCTCTGTCTGGCAGGGGAACATGTTCTATGGCACCTTTTTCCAGCAAAGTCTGAAAGGGGCATAAGTTTTGACACTGAGGATAGATGGGGGGAGGGGGGGGGGTTGTTAGGTGTTCGGCATCCTGAAACATGGCAGGAAGGAACCGAGCACCCAACATTTCGCTGGAGACCGCTGCTCCCCGAAACACCAGTGGTGGCAGAGATTGGACAACACAGAGGGTATCAGGGAGAAGTCTTTATCGTTATTGGAATTTTTACATGCCCCTCCCCAGGGGGAGACACCCCTGTGGTCCTGGGCACGTCAGCCTCATAGATGATGCTCCTCAGGTCCAGTCTTTTTGAGGCAAATTGCGAAGCGCGGCGAGTCTCTCCCCAGTCTCTATGATTGGGTACCTGGCTCGCCATACTCTCCTTCTGCGCCTCACGCCTCGTAGGGACCAGACCTGGTTGAGACTGGGTGGCCGACAGTCCCGACTCCTTAGCACAGTAGGGGAGTAACCTCACAATTCCTGCTCGTAGAACTTCACCTGCCGAAAACTAGTGGAGGCGGTGTTTATGGCGTCACCAAAGAGGCTGGAAGGCGAGATGGGGGCATAAAGGAGGAAAACGCGATCCCTGTCCTTGATGCCCGTGAGGTTAAGTCATAGATGTCTCTCCATGGCGACCATGGCAGCGAAAGAACACGGGCCATCTGCTTGGTGGCACGGAGAAATAAATCTGTGGCTTGGCGTAGCTCCGCAAATGCTACATCCTCGATAGACCCGCCAGTGCTCAGATCTCTCAGTAGGTCAGCCTGATATGCCTGCAAAATCGCCATGGTGTACAGGGCAGCACCAGCCTGACCCTCTGCCTGCAAAGTTTTCCCCACCAACAAAGATGTTTACAAAGTCTACACGGCTTGGTGGGGAGTGTGGGCCTTTTCAGGGAGGATGAGCTCCCAGGAGAGAGCTCCCCACAATCTGGGGCATCATCATATAACCCTGCGCTTTTGCATCAACGACATTCGAATGAATTGATGTTACTAGCAAAACCAGGGGATGAATAGGGCTTATTCCATGAAAGAGTTAACTCGTCATGGAGGTCGCCGAAGAAGGGGAGGGACCATCGTTGAGGCAGTGCTCACACTCTCCCTGAATCCCAAGGAACGCATGCTCATCCCCCAGACACTCAACACAAAAATCGTGGAGATCGCCCTTCGAAAGGGTCTATCACACGGAGGCACGCATCTCTTAGTAAACTCTGCTTAGTAACTTTGAGTTAACACTTTTTTCTTTTTCTTTTGTTTGTATATTCGCTTGCAAACACAATGCGTTCCTTGAAGACAACAAGACCTGAGGATGTTTCCGGCAGGTGCATCTCATTAGATGACGTCACCTGACCAAAATTTGGCATGTTTGATACACGCATGCTTCACAACTAGCTGAACAAAGAGATCAAGTAGCATCAAGTGTAGCTTTTGAAAGGGAACATGCTGTTACCAAATTTTGGAATTAAACTTTAAACATACTTAATGATTGTATTAAAGAACACTTTCCAAAAATAGGACAAAAGAAAGGTCCGTGTAATTTCCAAAGCACACTTATTTAAACTTTGTATTTCAATTTATTTTTAGCATATTTTTAAAAAATATGCTCGAAATAATCATTGTAACAATGTACAGAAAGAATACATTAGAATACAAAATTTAATACACAGTAGTTTTGGTATATTTTCAGTTAAAGCTGAACGAAATTTAAATTACTTACTTCATGATTATAGTTAGTGCAGTGATCCAGACTCCCTCTGCCCTCTGGACCTGTCTGACTCGTCCTGGTGCCCCACTTCTGGTTGGCCCAGCTTCTGGTTGGATGCCCGTGTGTCTCTTTGGGATGTGTGTGGTGTCTGGGGACGGTTTCACTAGCCTCGGCTGATGTTGACGGCTGTTTCTCTGATGACTTGACTTGGCTGCAGTCGCTCGATAGTTGATAGGACTGAAATTTTGAAAGTCTACCTGAGTACTGAAGAGAAGCTGTTTGCGACAATGCCAACTGTTAAAAGCGCTATACAAATAAAATTGTATTGAATTGAATAGTATTTGGAATTCACCAGCAGTATAACAGCATGCTACTGCTGCAATAAGAATATATTCATGGTATACTCTCGTGTATTTGTAACAGTAAAAAAAAAATTGCTGTAATGTACTTAAAATACATTACAGATATATTTTCATTAATTACTGTCAGATATGTACATAGACAGCCATATACAGTACTTTAAATATAATTTACTTTATATATACCATATACAGTACTTTATACTGTATATAAATCGCAACCTTTAAATATACTAGTCATTAGTCTGGCTTCAAGTACATTTAAGTATGCTTTGGCAAGCTAGGATTTAATATACTTGGCCTACTTTTTTTTTTTTTTTTTTTACTTGGGTGTGACTCAGCTCAGTTTAAAAATTTTTCAGGTATGTCACTGGAGTTTGATGTAACAGTTGGCATCATTACACTCACAAGGAAATTCCATTGTACAACAGTACTACGTAGTAAATTAAGTATCGCATAGTCATGACATCCTATCCCAGACAATTATTTGTAATTTTTTTTTATCTTGGTGTTGGCATGGCAGGTATGGAGAGACAGTACTTTTGTTTATAACAAAACTTTTATCATGCCAAAAGAAAAGCTTTCTGTTGGCTCTGAAATGATACTGTAATGTGGGTCATTTCCTTATTTGTTTATTTTATTGCTTTAAGCAAGTTATGGTAATCAGCTTATTGGTTCCTTCAGGGCCAATAAATACTGTATAATCAACAGGTTGGCAACTTTGTTTCAATTTATTTTTGGCAAGTATTACAAATATGTTAATTTTCTACATTGCAAATATACTAACAAAAACATGTACCATCAGTTCATATATAAATAGTATACTAATTATGCTTTTTACCAATTTTTGGAATTAAACTTTAAACATACTTCGAAATAATTGTATTATAGAACACTTTGCAAAAATATGTTATAGGAAAATATACTTCAAGTGAAAAGTCAGTGTAATTTCCAAAGCACACTTATTTAAACTTTGTATTTCAATTTATTTTTAGCATATTTTAAAAGATATATGCTCAAAATAATAATTGTAACAATGTACAGAAAGTTTACATTTGTATACAAAATTGAATACACAGTAGTTTCTGTATATTTTCAGTTAAAGTTGAAGGAAATTTAAATGTACTTATTCATGATTATAGTTAGTGCATCCCTCTCAATCTTTCGTGCCCACTCTCTAACTAATTTTTGAATCTCACTTTTGTGCATTCAGGCTCATTTATGCGCATTTGAACTCGATCTCTTCTTTTTTATTATTTTTATTTTTTGTAACCTTGTGCAAATTAAACCTGTTGAAATCATGAATAAAACCTGCCTTGTCATTACTGATGTGATGTGTTTCAAAAACATGTTATAGTGTAGAAAATGCATTCAGCATTTGTAAATGGTCCTAAACTCCTTTACTGTTCTGGTAACACATTTGCAATAAAGTATTATGGAATACTGTGTGCACTGTATGATGCAATAAAAGTATATTTTTTATTAACTACTGTACTTTTCCACCTATCTACCTAATATTATATTTCCCTTATATATTATGTGACTGTGACCATACCTAACTTATTTCTCCTCTTCTGCTCTCCTTTTTCCTCTTCTCTTGTTCCTTGTATCTCTGTCGAGCTACACATGTTGTTCCCGAGCTGGCAGTGATCCGGACCCCCTCTGGTCACATGACTTGTCCTGGTGCCCCATTTCTGGTTGGAGATCTTGTCATATGGATGCCCGTGTGTCTCTTTGGGTTGCGTGTGGTGTCTGGGGACGGTTTCACTCCATCATGAAGACGGTTCTGGCCTCGGCTGATGTTGACTTGGCTGCAGTCACTCGATAGTTCAGGACTGGAATTTCCAGATTCCTGAATCTCCTGTAAGTCCACCCGAGCCTCCATACTCATCAGGGACTATCTGACCATTTTGATTCGTACTGTGGCATTTTTTTACATTTCCATAATTTTCTACTTTGCGACAATGACAACTGTTATACTGAACTGGTGAAAGTTGTGTGATTTGCTCTAGTACCACCAGCTTGATGATCTGTTCATCACATTTCTCTGCCATTAACCAATGCAGACAGGAGTCTCTCAGCTGATTTGTGAAAGATACTCTTCAACTCTTTAGTCTTGACTCATTTTTAGGCTTTTAGTAGTTTAAGTGAACTCTGGCTTTTAGTAGTTTAACTGAAGTCTGGTAACATTTTGGAGCTCACACTGAATTAACCACTCCTTTAGACAAACGGCATCATTATATTTTATAGCAGTTGTTGACTAATTACAAAATGTGCCATAGGCCTGTCTCAAAGAAAGAAATAATTAGTTTATCCTGAACAGATAGCAATTTTGCTCTTATGAAATGCATTCCAGCTGAATGAACGCTTTATGAACTTGGGTTTGTGATCATAAAAACAAACAAAACAAACAAACAACAACAAAAAAAAGCAATGCTGTGCACCAGGTGTCTGGCTGACATGCTGCTCTCTTGATGCTGGCATACTCCAGCTGTGTCCATAGAGGTTGTTGATGCTGGGTGGAAATCTGGGTATATACTGTAGGTGTGTGTTTATAATTGTATATATGCGCACACACACACACACACACACACACACACACACACACACACACACACACACACACACACACCAATCAGCCAAAACATTTGATCAATTATATACCAGTAAATTTTCCTATCTCCCCAGATCCCAATCCAACCTTATACCTCACCTCACAACCCACAGCACCCGAAGGATCTTAGGTGAACCTTTTGGTGCCAGACACCACAGCTCACCCCAGACGCCCTGTGGCAACATGCGCTGAGGGGCCAGACCGGCCCTGGTGCCACAAGGGGAACCAACACAGTACTGATCATGATTTCTTGCTTTGTAATCGTGTGACTAACTGGTGAATATAAGCCAATAAACCAAAGGTGAGAATCATCACGCATTAATTCCCGGTTCTCTTCATCCACTGCTGATGCTCGCCCACACCCCCACTGGCACATACTGAATAAGACAAACTGCATGACTGCATTATCACTCACTTGTGTGAACTGACATATTTTACAGTAGCTCAGGACAAAGATAGAGACTTTAACACATATATGCAAGTTCCAGTGAATATACGTGTGTCTATGTGCATTTATATGTAAAATATAATAAATATGTAAAAAAAATCCTTTTGTATAATGTTATATTCCAAATCACTTCTAGAGAATGAGGATTGTGTCACCCGGTAGAAAATAGTGATAGGTTACCATGCACACAAGTACAACATATTATTGTTTAAAAGCATACTGTATGTAGACGGCTGGAGGAAGTGTAATAGCAAATAGAAGTATTAAGCCTGAGGTTGTTGATGCAACACTTTCCTGCTTTCTCTCACAGTCCAGTACCAAATCAAGTTCAAAGTGATTTCCCCGTTACTGAAATGTTTTGTACGCCCTACTGTTCAAGGCAAATTTCCAAAACATGATGGTACACGTTGTAAACTGCTAAGCGTTCATTCAGCTGGAATGCCTTTCATCAGAGCAAAATTGCTATGTGTTCAGGATAAACTAATCATTTTATTTCTATCTTTGAGACAGGCCTATGGAACATTTTGCAACTAGTCAACAATCTCTACTGTATAAAATATAATGATGCTGAAGGTTAATTCAGTGTGATCTCCAATATGTTACCAGACTTCAGGCATATGAACTACTAAAAGCCAAACATTAGTAAAGACTAAAGAGTTTAGGGATATCTCTGAACACATTATGTCTGATTAAAAGAAATAATAAAAAACGAACTCATTGACAAGGCTTTATACTGTATATCTGAAGCCTAATGATCTTATAAGATATAACATAAGGGATATATGTGATGCAAACATGGCATACAGCAAGTGATTAACTAATAATAATAGTTAGACACTACTGCGACATTCAGTTGGGAAGTCAACAACCAGTGTCTTGGTACTGCATTTGTACCAGTATACCTATATTGTTATCAGGAATTCATTTTTAGAATCAAGATACTACTTAAATGTCCCATGTTTTACAAGTTATCACAGATCTCAGCTGTTATGTAAAAAGTGTGTCTGCTATTGCTCAGGTTAAAATATTTATCAGATAATGCATTTTGTCACGCGTCAAACTGCGCCCCTTTTCCATGATTTCAATGCCTGTACAAATGAGCTCCTGCCAAGCCACACCCAATCAGGAAACAGCAGAGCTAAGGGAGGATATCTTCCAATACAGTATGTGGAAAAAGAGAATCTTTTTATATGAGGGAATTGCCTTGTTTAATCTCCAGCCAAAGCAAAAATGGAAAAAAAAAATGTAGAAATTCTCTCTCTCTCTCTTTTTTTTTTTTTTGGACATGCACACTGGAGACCCATCAAAATGTCTAAAATGACTTAATAGTAAATTCTGTATAAAAAGGTCATCTTTAAACATGGTGTTATTTGTAAAATAATATACTTATTTATTCTTTCATTAACAATATATTTTTTGCAAGAAGGACACAGTAACCTAAACTCATGATTTAACCTTTTGCTGTCCAAATTTTTGACTTATTTTCTAAGATAGTTTTGGGCCTTTCATGCTTCCAGTTTCACGTTTATGAACTCAAAACATACTATTTTTTTCAACTTTCAAGTTGCATAGTGAACACTGACATGGTTTAACCAGATGATGGCAGTGTTCGATAGGATCTGAGTTCTTCTACAACGTATGTTTATGCTGATGAAAAAGGGGTGTGCTTGTAAAAGTATAATTTTAAAGCTTGGAAAAACACATACACATATGTGTGGGTGGCATGGTGACTTAGTGGTTAGCACTGTCGACTTGCACCTCCAGGGTCTGGGTCTGCCTTGCGGTCTGTGTGCATGGAGGTTATATGTTCTCCCCTGCTCCCCTGTTTCCTGTAGGTACTCCAGTTTCATCCCAGAGTCCAAAGTCATACATAGAGGCTAAATGGTGCTCTCACGTTGCCCATAGTGTGCGAATGACTGTGTGTGTTGTGTACAGTATGTGTGCGACCTAAATCTCCTGGGATAGGCCTGTTAGCAGGATACCGTGATATAGACAATAAGTAAGTCTTTTTAAGTAAGTAAATTATTTATTATTTTTTCAAATTAAATATAATTTATCTTGTTAATAGAACTTACTTATTGGAAAAAAGGCACGCTATACCACCTAATTAGATTTTTTTTTAGCAGAAATGCCCAAAGCATCGTAAAGACAGTAGGCTATACACTGAAAGGTGTGGCAGAAATTTTCACTAGTTGTTTGTCATTGTATACACTCTCACTCATTGTTTATACCGTTTTATCCTGTATTCAGGGTTGCAGGGGGGGATGGGGGGCATGGAGCCTATCCCAGGAGGGCACGAGGTGGGGTACACCCAGGAAAGGGTGCCAATCCCTCGCAGGACACACACACACACACACACACACACACACACACACACACACAACGGGTAATTTGGGAACGCCAATTAGCCTAATCTGTATGTCTTTGGACTGTGGGAGTCCAAACCCACCAAGCACGGGGAGAACATGCAAACTCCAACCCAGACGCTGATGGCGCAAGTCGTTGTTCAAGCCTGGCACCTGTACAGACATGACGCCAGTGAAAGAGCTTTACCTTAAACAAACTCACCGCTGGGAATGCAGGCATGATGTCAACAGGAAAGAATGGGTCATCTGAGGTCAGGATTCCAAAGAAGATATGAGAACGATAGAGACGAGATGAGATGAGAAAAAAGACAGAGCAGGAAGATAGACAGGGAGAGGGGAATGAATCTTAGAGGAGAGCTCATTTAAAGTTACTAGTTATTCTCCTTTTCCTCTGTCTTTTTAGAAAAGTAGCACATATTGGCCTCAGGTGAGGGGAAATTGCAGTCAGACATAATTACCTTCTGCAGCTGGTTAACGAGGAACCAGACTCTCAGAGCTCAACAAACCAGGCACTTGAATCTTTTAAAAGATAACAAGAACTAGGCTGAGCAAAATAAAATGGAAAAATCTATGACCTCATAGGCTGTCCTGGAGGCTCCCTGTGAGGTTGTCTTGGCTGCTTACAGACAGAAAATTAAGCAAGTGTTTCCCTTGCCATTCTCTTGGCCTGAAATAAGAGGTCTCCCTTTTATAACTCCCCTTTTTCTCTCTGTTGCTCTTTCACATAAAGGCCTACAGCATTCACAGAGACTGGATCTTCACTATCCATGTGTGTGTGCATGCATGTGCACATATGTGTGGAGACAGGTAGCTTTTATTTATCAAAGAGAGTTTATCCAGTGGCTTGTCTGTTAAACCCAAAGGTATAAGCTTCTAAATACCAGGTCACATGTGCACCTTATGACCAATAAGCTCACAAAGGCTCATAGCTTTTTGGCTGGAACTGCTAAGCTCAGCAGAGTTCCTAGGTTTGTGGCCACCTAGATCTCTCAACCCACTGACCCCCTTCTGACCTTGTGCCTGTGTTTGTTGTTATGTTAGCCACACCACCAACACAAATGACACACACACACACACACACACACACACACACACACACACACACTTTCTCCCAGTGGGCCACAGCTGGGGGAGGACCATCTGCTGAAGGGCACTATCTGACCCCAACCTAGGGGACGCGTGTAGAGACCGGCAGAGGGAAAGCTGCAGACAGATGGCAAATCATTGATGGATAGTTCCGTTTATATCTACAGATATTACAAATGACAAACATGTTTTTATATTAATATTTAGGATATGTTGGTGTTAGTATCATAAAAGAGGAAACCGTACCAAAGTCTGTGAAAGATGAGTGGGTGTCTGTAAAAAAAACACCACCACCACCCTGTTTAAATATGATCATGAAGAAATGTTGATCTGAGTTCAATGAGGTTCTGTGAGAAAGTCTTTTATGTATGAATGTCAAATAAAGTCTTTTTTTTTTAAACGCATTTACATGACAGATGATCAAAGAGCTGTAGAGATGTCAAATTAATTCGAACAAAAGACAAAATGGAAACAACAAGCATAAAATCGTCTGAATACATCAAAAGCACAATTGACTAGAAAAGAGTTGAATGAGGTCACTGTAATGTACAATCATTCATGCACTCACTGACAGAGAGCAGCTTTATGCAGATAAAAGAAATCTACTCTGTGGGATTGTGACATTGATCTAGAGGCCAGAACCAGACCCTGGTACTGCTGATTTATAATATGCAAACCAGTGAAACTGGTCTCAGGTCGGTAGCATGCCAGTAGACTTGTTTCACCCAAGCCTCCCACAGCCATAAAGACCATAGGCAATAATAGAAGCCTGCCCCCTTGGCATGATATCAGAGGCCTCTGAGCTACTGATCACAATGGCATTCCATGGCACAGCAGGTTCACCTGCGCCTCAAGCCCATCAGATGGCCTCAGAGAGGGAGACGCAGCGGGAGAGGAGAGATGGGAGGGTCCGTCTCCTGCTTGTGCTTCACCAGTGTACTGAGAGGGCAGTGGGTTCAAACAGGGCTTGCCATGTTAGAGTGGGGAATTTTATAGTGGTGCCAGTCAGATGCATTTAAAGTGTGGAGGCTTTTTTTTAAATTATTTTTTTATTTAATAAAATCAAGATTGTGAGTGTGAGAGAGATGCGATATGAAATGCACACAGTCTACAAGACAGTTGTTTTGTTTATTTTTTTTTTTATAGTTTTTAGTGTCATTGTTAATTGAGGTCTTAATAAAAGACATATCAAATGAATGAAAAAAGGTACATTAGCTTAATGACATGGCCAGCAAAGAGTCTGGTTCTCAATCCTGCAAAACACTTTTCTGAGTTTCACTCTTTCTTGGCAAATTCTTTTCCTTTCACACACAAGGTCTATAACATTACATACAATATATTTTTTGATAGAAGCTTTACACTGTCATTTCCACTGGTTTTGCAGCATTAGATCACCTTCTGTCCAAGAGACATGAGATACACAC
Organism: Clarias macrocephalus; assembly: GCA_011419295.1. Lineage (NCBI taxonomy): Eukaryota > Metazoa > Chordata > Actinopteri > Siluriformes > Clariidae > Clarias > Clarias macrocephalus. The sequence continues at coordinate 135,117 of JAAGKR010000971.1, read as the reverse complement.
ATTGTGCAGGTTGCATTTGCATGCATTCATCTTTAATGTTTTTCTCAATGTGCTCTACTGTCCATTAAGAATTTGTGAACTCTATTTTAACCTCATGGGACCACGGATGTATATGGATGTATACAATGTCCAAAAGGACATTTTAATGAGTGTACCTCCAGTATAATAAGGCACAGTCAGCACCTAACAAAGTTAAACTGAAGCTAATAGAATAGGAAGCTGATGATGCTTTGTAAACTGAAGCTTTTGTCTTGGCTTACAAGGTTTCTCATAATCCTAAACAATCTTTGCAATTAAAAAAGATTTTGTGTGGATCCAACACTTTTTTCTTGCTGATAAGTCCTTGTGGCTTAGTAGTTATAACTATTGCCCTGCAGGGTCCAGGTTCGATTCCTACCTAGGGTCATGGAGTTTGCACTTGAGGAAACCCTCAAAATGGAGATAAACACATACTAGGTTAAGTGGCATTCCCAGTTTGCCCATAGTGTGTGTATGTATGTGGGCTCTGCAAAGGATTGGCACCCTGTCCAGGGTGTACCTCGCCTCATGCCCTTAATTTCCTGAGAGGCTCCAGACCAACCCCCCCCCCCCCCCCCACACACACACATTCCTGTACGCCTGTGAGTGAGTGAATCTGCTGCTATGACAAAATGACAAAAATAATCAACCCACCTCACTCACTCATCGTCTATAAAGCTGCATCCTGTATACAGCGTTGTGCGGGGCCTATGCCAGGAGACTTGGGGCATGAGGCGGGGTATACCCTGGACAGTGTGCCAAGCCATCGCAGGCTACACACAGGCAACTTGGGATCGCCAATTAGCCTATTTAGCATATCCTTGGACTGTGGGGAGAAACTGGAGTACCCAGAGGAAACCCACCAAGCATGAGGAGAACAACTCCTTGCCCACCGAGGAGGGAATCAAACCTGGACCCTGGAGGTGCAAGGCGACACAAAAATGCACAGAATATAATGTACAATAATATAGTGGGTTTTTTTTTATTGTGGTCCACAAAAATGCCAAAATGGAGATACACACATAGAGTGCATGTCTAAATCAAGACATTTATAAAGCCTTTCCTCTCTTGTGTAGTCTGATATGGCAATAAATGTGTGACTGTCTTGTTGATTCTTGGGTCTTAATGAGCCCACCTGGCCCCTTGAAGAAGCTTCAGGCAGGGTTGTACACTGCTCACCTAGGGGTGATCCATATTGTAATTATCCTACAATTCCCAAGAGTCATTGAGGGCATGTAATGTCACTGGGCATTGTTGAAAATCTTGTACAGTAACCTGCTGTGGAGAGAGGTTCTGTGTATGTGTCTCGAGTGGTTGAATGCATTCAGCTGCCACATAGCTATGTTGCTTTAAAACAAGGATTCTGACAAATTAAACATGGCCCATAAAAATACAAGCTGTATTTGTTCACAGCAGTAAAAGCAATCTATAGCTTCTGTTCACTGTTGGGGAAAAGATTACCATTGCTGGTCATTCTTGTCCTGATGCAAATTATAGCTACAGTACAGTATATGCATGTATTAATGTGCTCGGTACAGTAGCTGCTTACATAATTTTATAAACAGTGATTTGTATTTTTAAAAAATATTCCAATAAAATAAATACAGATAAACACCATAAAATATAGTTTTCCTTTAATTACACTCTGACCGTCCTCCATGAGTTCATATCTTTTTATTTAATTGCTGCAACTGTAATGGGACTAACTGATAGATTGTACATCATGCATTGTTTAAAATGTTCCCAACGCCAGTACTAGAGTACTCACGGTTGTGCTCATACCAGTGATTTACCTATTCCCAACACACCTGATCCATCTATTCAGGTAATTAACAGTTGCTGTGTTGAAGTGGGTGTCTAGAGAGAAAAAAAATGTGCAGGAGCAGGGATGAAAACCTTTGAAGTTATACAGCTCTAGGTTACTGAATGGAAGGTTGAGGGTTCAAGACTCATCACTGCAAAGCTGCCATTGTTGTGATCTGCTCCAGGGGCACTATATCCTGGCTGAACTTATGTACTGACCCGACTCCCTAACTGGGATATGTAAAAAAAATAAAAAAAAAATAATAATCTCTGGGATGTACAGTATATGTGACAAATAATTGACTCTTAATAGAGCTTGCTAATTGGCTAGCGAGGTATTCTGAGAAAAACTTATTTGGCCGCATATATTTTTTTTATTTTGGCTGTTTATACAACACCGTTTGGCTACACCTTTTTTATTGAAATCATACTGATTTATAGATTTAATAAAGTCTTAATTTGCTAATTTGTTGAGCTTGTGTCCAACTATTCATGCCCTCAATGAACCATACTATGCCAGGCCTTCCTAGATGGTGTCCATTTTTGGAACTGTGGGAGGAAACCGGAGAACCCGGAGGAAACCCACCAAACAATCTTTTACGTTTGCGTGTTAGCCAAGTCATAATGAATTTCACTTGTCATAATATTTACATATTTAAAGGTCTCAAATGCCACTATGAGACTATGTACTAGGCATGTGGGTTTATACGACAGTGCTGTTAAATTCTTAAATTAGAGGTTGTTGATTAATTATTTACAACAGCAGCTGATAACCATTCTGCCTGCAAATCTACTGAGTGATTCAAAGGTTTATACTAATTTGCTTGTTTTAATAGTGTTTTTTTTCTCTTCTTTCTTCCTGTTCAGGATGGCGTCGCATTACTCTGTTGTGAATTATTTGCTTATTACAGAAAATGTTTTTCTTTATGTTTTAAATATAATGAATAATTGACAAAAAAAAGACAATTTAAAGATGATATATTTTGTGTGTGTGTGTGTTCTTCCTTTCTTTGTCAATCTGGGGGTTTATCAATTTTATCCTTAGGACATTGTTCTTTAAAAATAGAGCTCAAAGGATCCCTTGAAAAAGCTATAAATGGTTACCATCCAAAGAACCAGTGGGAAATTAATAGGTAAAATGTTGTATACTGTATTTTACTATATAATCATCAATACCTATTTTATTAGGGGAAAAAAAAAAAGATTTTCTTTGGCCTGACAGTGCAATTAATATTTCATTCACTGACTAAACCTGGGGTGTTTTAATCATTGCCTCTGTCCTAAATTACCTAATTTTATTGAAAAAGAAGAATAAGGGCTGGGACATCACAGGGTAAATGTAAAATATCTATGTCATTAAGCTATCCCACCCAAGCAGTTCTGCTGCTCTAAGC
>JAAGKR010000971.1:104640-131882 GCA_011419295.1 Clarias macrocephalus | reverse complement strand
TAAAAAAAAAATAAAAAAAAAATAATAATCTCTGGGATGTACAGTATATGTGACAAATAATTGACTCTTAATAGAGCTTGCTAATTGGCTAGCGAGGTATTCTGAGAAAAACTTATTTGGCCGCATATATTTTTTTATTTTGGCTGTTTATACAACACCGTTTGGCTACTTCTTTTTTATTGAAATCATACTGATTTATAGATTTAATAAAGTCTTAATTTGCTAATTTGTTGAGCTTGTGTCCAACTATTCATGCCCTCAATGAACCATACTATGCCAGGCCTTCCTAGATGGTGTCCATTTTTGGAACTGTGGGAGGAAACCGGAGAACCCGGAGGAAACCCACCAAACAATCTTTGTCAATCTGGGGGTTTATCAATTTTATCCTTAGGACATTGTTCTTTAAAAATAGAGCTCAAAGGATCCCTTGAAAAAGCTATAAATGGTTACCATCCAAAGAACCAGTGGGAAATTAATAGGTAAAATGTTGTATACTGTATTTTACTATATAATCATCAATACCTATTTTATTAGGGGAAAAAAAAAGGTTTTCTTTGGCCTGACAGTGCAATTAATATTTCATTCACTGACTAAACCTGGGGTGTTTTAATCATTGCCTCTGTCCTAAATTACCTAATTTTATTGAAAAAGAAGAATAAGGGCTGGGACATCACAGGGTAAATGTAAAATATCTATGTCATTAAGCTATCCCACCCAAGCAGTTCTGCTGCTCTAAGCGCAGCTTTTTAAACTATATGGCTGTGGGGAATGGTCCAGTGCCAGACTATGTTCATGTGGAATTATAATTGGAATAGTTACTATCTGCGGCCCTGCAGTGTAAAAGGCTCGAGTCAGATATGATAAACGCTCGTGCTCAGTGGAGGAGGAAATTGGATTTCCATAAAAAACAACTAACACTACTCAAACTTCCTTCCTACAAGTTAACACTATTGTCATTACATTAAGACTAATTTTCCAGTTTGACATAAAGACAAATGATGTTATGCATAAGTCAGAGTTACTCTAGGCCACTCGTCATGTTTCACCGAAACTCAACTTCTGTATTGTGCTGTCATTTACAGACTACACTAATGACTGTCACTTTTGAGTGCAGAACAATGGCAGCGTACACAATGGAGGCAGACACTTGTTACCAGCCCTATTGTGCATGTGTGAATGTGTAAGTATGTGCATGTGTCAGTGCTAGACAGGGTGAGTGTGTGTCATGCCCAGTCGATATACCCGGGCCAGAGACTGCTTTAGCAAGGGGGAGGAAAAGCAGCAAAGAAATCCCTAAGGAGGACTGGAGCTGTGGGTGGGAGGAAGAACAGATGGCAGGCAGGAGCACTATACTCCTCCCCCACTCTCTGATAGCGACCAAGGAGCAGGGGCAATTAGAGTGGCAGATAGGAGGGTGGGAGTCGGAAGTCACAGAGGGCCACTCCATCATCCTTTCCATCATTCTGTACCCCCCCCCCCCTGCCCTGAGCACAATGAGGGGGGCTAAAAAGCACACAACACACTCCACGTGCCCCCATTAGCCCACCAGAGACAGGTGCAGGGTATCACCTGTCATTTTGATGGCAGATCACTGCACCCTCTTTCAACCCAACCCCCTCATTCTCCAAACACACTCAAGCAGTAACTTTTTGCTGCCTGGCGATGGCAAGCACCGGGATATCAGGATATCAATCAGGGCATGGGTAAAACAGGGGTGGGTGTTTTATGCTGTCATTTATTATTCTAACTGCCACATGCACATACAAGTGACTGCGTGTTAGCCAAGTCATAATGAATTTCACTTGTCATAATATTTACATATTTAAAGGTCTCAAATGCCACTATGAGACTATGTACTAGGCATGTGGGTTTATACGACAGTGCTGTTGAATTCTTAAATTAGAGGTTGTTGATTAATTATTTACAACAGCAGCTGATAACCATTCTGCCTGCAAATCTACTAAGTGATTCAAAGGTTTATACTAATTTGCTTGTTTTAATAGTGTTTTTTTTCTTTTCTTTCTTCCTGTTCAGGATGGCGTCGCATTACTCTGTTGTGAATTATTTGCTTATTACAGAAAATGTTTTTCTTTATGTTTTAAATATAATGAATAATTGACAAAAAAAGACAATTTAAAGATGATATATTTTGTGTGTGTGTGTGTGTGTGTGTGTGTGTGTTCTTCCTTTCCTCTGCCCTCTCTCACTCCACAGTGCTTGCGTGCCATATAGAGTCAATCATTAGGATAATCAGCCTGATTAAATCCATATTTCCATGTGTATCTGCCAGCCTCAGGAGCACATGGTAGTGAACTGTCATTCCCCCAGCTTCTGCATTCTCTCTCTCTCACACACGCGCACTCACACGCACACACACGCGCACACGCGCGCGCACACACACACACACACACACACACACACACACACACACACACACACACACACACACACACACACACACACACACACACATGTACAAGCCAACATACTTGGAAAGCTCCTCATATGTAACTGTACATACAGAGACTTCACAGAATACTCACATTTCTGTGCACTGATTCCATTTTTGGTCATGTCTGGGGGCAATATGAGTGGGGTTTGGAGAAATCTCGGGGTCACAGAGGACTTTCCTAAACAGGATTTCTTTTTTTTTTCTGTTTTCTTTTTTTAGACTTATTTTTCCACCAAACCTGTGGTGCTGACGCAGGGAGCAAAGGGGGATCCTCCACACTTTTCACTCGTAGACACACAAGTGTGTATATTCACACAAACACACAGCAGTGTTTACACACCACCCTCGTGCACCCACCCATAAGCACCGACACACACTATTAACACATGCCGCTCGTAGTGTGGCAGACTGCCTGTCTCCATGGGCTGCCTGCTCGATCTATGGGCCTTTTCACTGAGTGAGGCTGGCCCGCCTGTAACCAGAGCCCCACTGTTTATGCCGCTTCATACACACTCGGCTGCTAATTGAAACATGCTTTTTTTCCATATGACATTGTAAACTGTGTCTTTATGCGCGAGTGTGAGGGCCTTCTGTTCCCGTGTGTGTGCACAGCACAGAAAATTCAGGGGATTCAGAGAAAGAAACAGAGAGAGAGAGAGAGAGAGAGAGATGTACTATATTTCACAATAGCTTCCCTAATTTTAAGAACTGACATAAACCAAAAGTTATTGATATGCTTTTGCAGGCATGTAGCTGGTAAAGAAATATGTCTGATTTTGCTTGTTAGTAGTATATATAGATGTGCGACTGTTCCATGTACGTGTATGCAAGTGTTTCCTGTGTGTGTGCATGAGTGAAGTTTGATTTAAGCCCTATATCTCTTTTCATCATTATGAACATTCATGTATACGCCCATTCATCATAAAAGATCTATTGTAAAACAAAATAAAATTCATGTTTGCTTGAGCATTGGAAACAATGTTTTAAGCTAACTAATTATACACAATTCTTCGTTGTACTTGGTCTGTCTTTCAGATAAATTCCTTTCATGCGCTATCTGCCGGATATTCAGTGAAGCACAATACATTTTATTTAAATTCCCGAATGTTCCTTGTGGGATCTCGCGGCATGGCGCGCGCCGAATTGCAGGATCTCGCGGGAAAAAGCGTGCATTCTTAACAGCCAAATCTGTATGTAATACTTTTCCAAAGTACTGTAAGTAGGTGAACATTGTCTGTCTGACATTCCTGTCATTTCATATGGAACAAAATGCGAACATTTAATTCACACAGCTTACTTTTCCATACTCAGTTTTCATGCTATCTGGCTACTTTCAACATAAATACGAAATCTGTAAACTGAGAATAAATACAATGTTTTTTTGGACATACTATACAGAGGTTCCTAGATGTGTGGGCTAAATATTACTATAGTGCATGCATTTTATATGACTGCTTTATTTTTAGTATATCCTGTGTGTTGTACCTTAAAATAGAGCTACAGTGAATGCATGCCATCCTTTAAATATGAGGGAGGTTTATGCATAGTGGCACAGACAGCAGCGTTTTATGGTTTATAAACCTTATAAAACATGTTTATGGATTAAATTCTTTAAAAAGAATTTACTTTAAAAAAATGTTACGGTAATAAGTTTATAAGTGTTATTTTAACAGGTCTGAACTATTAAACAATAAGCAAACTATGACCTTGGATTATAGATGACAAAATAGTTGCCGAAAAATTATAACTTTATAGATATAAACTTAATAAATAAACTTCATACGCATGCAACATAATTTAAAAAGGAAGTTATACCCCAAAATATAAAATTTAGGATGTGTATTGAATGGTATGTATTGAGAGGGAAGAGAATTATGTACACAAGTCTTGGACTTTTTTATTTATTTATTTATTTATTTAAGAGGAAACATATTATTGAAAAACAAACAATATATTTCTCCACGTATTCAAGTGAGGAGAATGTTCCAGTAGCTCATAGTCAGATCAAATGGGGAATAAAAAAGTCAATGTCATCAATGCATGATATTGGATAAGCATTAGAAAACTCTGTCCCTGTTATACGTGGTGTGTTCAAGTTCAACAGGACTTTCATAACAGAGGACAGTTATGAGAGTGAAAACTATAATCCTCTTCTACACCAGTGCACTTATTCCTGTGTTCCATTAAAGCTAGGATATCATCAAGGTAGAAGGTTTTCTCAGCACACCAAAGCCAAGAGTGGACCACCTGCTTCATGTCTGAAACACACAGCCTTCCAGGAACTCTCTTTCACAAACATGTGGAAATGGATCCTGTAATGTGCAAGTGGTACTGTATGTGAAGATTGTATGTTGAGTTCTTACAGACAGATGCTTCCACAAGTTGGTGACAAGGTATCCATTGATGTCCAAAGGATCAGAAGTTCCAATCACTGAATGTTCCCAGGAATGAGTGCGATGGGTTCCAAGCCACCTCAGCTGGGATCATCAGTCATGTATGTACAGCCTTCTTTAAATTGTTTGCACCATTTAAATGTTCATTTGGTTTCACTTTTTTGGGTTTGCCATGAACCCCTCTCTTCTCAGTTGTCCTCTTGGTCCACTTGGGCTTGCTCAATATGTTCTTTAATGAGGTGAAGCACTCAATGAGGTGAAACACTCAATTTTATCCTGCATATCTTAGATGTATTCAACCACAGACCTGAACACGCATGGCTGCTCCTCCAAGGACTCAATCACCATATCGAGCAGCCTCCATTCGTCTTCTAAAAAAAGTTTGAATTGTGTGAACACAGTAAACACCTGGGGTGCCTCAAAGTTGGTCCCAATTTGGTCTCGACCACATGTCAACCACATGTCATTTCAGTGTCTTATTAAAGATTTCCAACATGCCACGTCATAGGCAGGTCCAGGGTTCAGTGTAGAGCTCCTGGGGTTGTTGGAGGTCCTTCATTCAAGAGACCAATTACCACACTAATCATCAATGTTGATGTGGTTGGCCATAACCCAATTGATGTCCCAGAGGACACAGGTTATAGGGAGAATCCCTCACTGCCTTGCAGTTTGAGGTAGTATAGATGTGCGCCTTAATGTGTCTAAGGAGGTCTATAGGAGGAAGGGGAGAGCTAAAGTCTAAGGAGGTCTATGAGCACAGGAAGGGGAGTTTTGGCAAGCATAATCTGCTGGGCTTGGTGGGTGGAGAGGCTGCCATCAAGATAGGATTTCATCCTTGAGCCTGTCCTCCTGTACATTGGTTGCTTAATGTTCCACAGGTATGCCTATACATTGTCATCAGTGGACAACTTTGTGAGTCAGCACTGGGCACCATAGCAAGGTTCAAGCAGTCAAATGTTAGAGACGTTTGCCTGTGTTGGATCTGGAAGATCTCTGTGGCAGAGGTATGGTGGGCTGGGTTTCCTGGAAGTGGCACAGGTACTGGGTAAGGGAGGGGCCAGGGTTAAGATCTGTGTCTTTATTATAGCGTAGACAATAATGGGACAGAGACACTGATACAGGACGCTCAACTATTGAATTTATCTTGAATATGGAAAGGGCAAAGAGGGAGTGAATGTATGTGCGCAGCGAGAGAGCAGTGGGGAAGTACTCTGTGGAGAACCAGTGAGGTGGTGTCCCTGAAATGGGAAGCTCTGGGTGAGGGCCAGTGGTAGTGTGTAGCTGGGCGCACAGCTGGAGAGAGGGAGCATCTCAGTTTTGTCACTGTATTAAGAGTACAGAAAAGGCAGCATAAAAGCTGTGACTGAGATTTCTCACCTGCATGATGCGGCATCGGCCTTTTTAATCATCTCCACCTAGATACACAGCATTTCCTAGCCCTGCCCAGTGGCCTCAATCTTACCATGGGTCTATAAGAGTGAAGGAGCTGAAGAAGTGCTGTCCTTTCAGCACCATTGTGGCTTTTGTGCGAGCGGTATAATTCAATTTGGACAATTTGTAAGCCTGCTGTTGTTAACAAAGTACAGTAAAGAAATTAATTACTACTTCCTTGTACTTTCTCTTTTATTCCTGTTGACAGTCAAAACATACATGCAGCCACGGGACATCTTTAAGGGTTTAGAACAACAAATAACATGGAATACTTAATAAAATGAAACACTTAGTTGGAGGAAAAACAGTTATATTTAATAACCAGGTGGCTGTTTACTGCCTTACTAGAAACAAAAGTAAAACTGAGCCCTAATGCATTGCACTGAGGTTGCACTTTGATAAAACTGACATAATTTGAGATGACCTACGTATATACAAGGTCTTGTTTAATTTAATAACACATATTCCCTAGAGACTGTAATTTTTTCTGAATTTACGTAGAACAGTATCTCACCTGAATTGTACATACTCTTCAAATGATTTAAGAGTACATCATTGATTATGCTAACAGGTCTTGATAGGATTAACTGTATTACATATTGTAGCACACATTGCTCTGGCATCAGATGCACATACTGAAAGCAGGATGCAGATCACATCATGAGATCAATAACCACTTCCTGCACCAGACTAACATTTCCCATTTTACAGGGAAACAGGGATGTCAGAAAGCAATGAGCTTGCCAGTCTAGCATCTCTGGAGAAGATGGGTGGGTACGGCATAGCCAGAATCAATATTGTGATCAATCCCAGAGGCCTGTAAGTAATGAATGTGACAGCAAGTGGGCAGTGAGTTCAGTGCTGAGGCAGGGCAAAGCAGAAGGAGAGGGAGGGAGGGAGAGAGGAAATGGTAAGAGAGGTGTATAAAGAGCATGATTGATAAACCATGTCTGCGCCGCATTGCCTTGGCAACTGCCACGTTTCAAGGGTCACGAAAGATGAGAGATTGGTGTGAGACACTGCATGCTGAGGCAAGGAGTCAGCCGAGTTCTCCTCCATCCAGACACATTACTTCTCTTTCCATATGACTTTCTCTTGACATATTTCGTATAATTTGAGGTGAACAGACACGCATATACTGCTGTTTCATCTCTCAGTCGTTAGGTCAGGTCAGACAAGTGATCAAGTAAATTTCAAGACTGGCATTTTCTTGTTTTGACTACATTTCTTGGATTGTAAAGGATCACAGTAAATCATTTGTTTTTGTTTCTTATGGTTTAACATTTAGCATTTCTACAATGCAAGAGGTTAATTTCATTTTCCCACTATCCAGCATGGTTTTGTTTGTTGCAGAGCAAAGTGTCTCTTTGGGAGGATCTGAGTGAGCCAAGTAAATCTCACCCCGCAGCACTTTCAGTGGCTCAGAGTTGTTCTTTCTCTGCATCACTGTTTCGGGTTGCTGCTCTCAGTAGGTAGAATTAAAGAAGAAAGGTGGGACAGAAGACAGATTTCCTGGTAGCTTTTGTCTTAATAGCGACTGAAGCTTCGGAGTACACCAGATCAGTTGGGCCTTACCACTATGTTAAATGCTTTAATGCTGAGCTGGAACAGTAGGAGTTATTTCAGAAATGCAACACAACAGTGGTAACCTGCTCTGACAGGTTGGGCCCTTAAGCAAGGCCCTTACCCTTGTCTGCTCCAGGGGCATTGTATCATGTCTGACCTTGCACTCTGACAACAAGAAGCTAGGATATGAGAAAAAATAAATCACTGTGCAGTAATGTATATGTGACGAAAAAGGCTGAACTGAACTGCACTGAAATTCTGCAATATTGGACTTCAAAGCAGATGTGCCTCGTTGATATCAGTTCCCCAACCACATCATCTTGTCACATGAGATCTTCCACACCCTGTGAAGTGCAATGCCAGTCATTTTTATTAAATCATTTCAAACTTCAGAGCGCACAGCTGGATTTGAAGTGTTTATTATTACAATCACCAGGGTTCTGCCTCCTGAGATACAATTACCACACACAACAGCAGTGAAGCTGAAGCAGTGCAAACATCTATTCCCATATCGCTGCAGCATGCAATCAGCTGGCCCGTTCATCTAAGGCTGTGGGTCTAGGAACAGTAGTTGGGATAATTTAAGGTGCTTCTCGAGACAAACACCCTTGCTCCTATGGAAACGAGTGTTCAGCTGAAATGTGTGGCTTCTATGACCACGGCTGAGGTGCTCTGCTGCATGAGTAAATAAATAATTCAAAGCTCGTGTGTAGGTTTCACACAAATGTAACTTTAAAGACCACATAAAAAAAATAAAATAGAGGCTTTCCTAAAGGAAATGTGAGGAATGTGACTGACGTTATGTTATACTGTATATAATTGGTGCAGAACAAATGGCACAAATTAATGTTTTCCTGATGGTTTTGTGATTTTATAGCTTACAATTTTCCAGAGATGCGATCCTTGCTGTAAAACATTAATTGCAGACTTGTAAAAATAGCAGGTAACAGTAATGGCCATTTTGTGAGGCTTGTAAAATCAACAAAATTCAGTCTAGCATGCATCACCCCATACATATAATACAGTCCTTAAGCTGTGTGGGAGTTTCCATTTTTGCTCACATATATTTAGACTCTGTTTTATATACTGTATGTATATTAATAAAAATCTAAATGTGTATAAATATTACTCTATACTGTAAATGCTTAAGGGGTAGAGTTACTGTATATAGTACAGTTCAAAAGTTTGGACACACCGTCTCATTCAAAGAGGTTGAATTTGTATTATGGCAAGAAAAAGCAGCTAAGTGAAGAAAAACGAGTGGCCATCATTACTTTAAGAAATGAAGGTCAGTCAGTCCGAAAAATTGGGAAAACTTTGAAAGTGTCCCCAAGTGCAGTCACAAAAACCATCAAGCGCTACAAAGAAACTGGCTCACATGCGGACCGCCCCAGGAAAGGAAGACCAAGAGTCACCTCTGCTGCGGAGGATAAGTTCATCCGAGTCACCAGCCTCAGAAATCGCAGGTTAACAGCAGCTCAGATCAGAGAGCAGGTCAATGCCACACAGAGTTCTAGCAGCAGACACGTCTCTAGAACAACTGTTAAGAGGAGACTGTGTGAACTATATGAAACTCTACCCCTTAAGAATTTACAGTATAGAGTAATATTTATACACATTTAGATTTATATAAATATACATACAGTATATTTAATGCTTAAGGGGTAGTTATATAAACTCTACCGTTTAAGCATTTACGGTATAGACGAATATTTATATACATTTTGATTTATGTACAGATTTTTTTGTGCACTTAATTGCACTTATTTTACTTTGTAACTAAAATTTTATAGTTTATTATAGTCAGGTGTTATATACTGTATAATCGAGTACTTATCATGTCTTCTTATGACTTTTATATATGTTTTTTTTATTTGCATTGTACACAGTTATGAAGTGCTAAAAATACAAAAAAAAATTGCTAAACAAAAGATACATTTCAATTCAACAGATCTGTTTTACGTTTTGAAAGTAGTAATCAGATACAATTCATATTTGAATTAATGGAAGTATACAGGAGGCGTGCAGCCTGGAAAGAATATCAGCTGGCAAACTAGAAGGATGACAGACGGATTCTCAAATTGACAGTGAGACATAAACATTAGAACGGATTGACAGATTGGTGTTGGCTTTCAGAGGAATGTGAAGGCTATACTATGTGCTGTCAGTGTCACATATGTTATCATGTTTCCTACTAACGGACCACCTGCCCATAGCCTTATAGCAACCTGCCTTATGCACAATGCAATCATCCATATTTGTATTCCTTTATTTGCTGTATGTTTTTCTTTACCAAAAGACAAGCTGCGCTTGTCTCTTATTCTGGAATGATGATATATACAGAAAAATTGATCATCAGCATAAAGGGCTTTATAAAGTGATGAGCTCCAGTTCTATGTCCACTCAATGTGAGAGTAGCATGATACTGCCAATACAGCTGAGTAGACTTAGACTGACAGAAAGGCATTTGTAACTTAAATTATAACTCACATGTTAAAACATTTAAGATCTTGAGGTAAATTAATGCTAAGAACAGCACACGACATCATAAATAGAATTCTGAAGCTTCAGTGGAAAAATATTTGGTGAATTTGGTTTTGGAACCATCCTGCTATAATTTGATTGGTCCACTGGATAATTGAATTGATGAGCAGGTGTGCATGTAAATATCTTACTACATGTATATGTTCATGTTGATCTATGCACTGATCTGTATCAACATGAGTAATATCTTTATTTTCTCATTACACTGCATAAAATTATCCACAGAGGTGGCCCAAAAAATATATGCACGCACACAAAATAAATCACGGTCACATGATGGCATCAACGATGGTGCAACTACTGACATCTTTAGAGGAAACATACAGTAATAATACTACTCATTGTTACCATAATTCAATTTTTCAATTTGAGGCAGACATATAGTAACAACATAACATAGTTAACTGTATGCCTGTTACTACGTAACAAGTGTATGCATTTTTGAATCCCTCTGTATTATGGAATCAGTTGTAGTAGAATGAAATCCAGAGAGAGAGAGAAAGAAAAGTGACACATGCGTTGATCGTATTATGATGCTCCCATTACTAAAGAGTGAGAGTGGGGGTTTTCCCTATTTCCGCCTGTTTCCTCACAGATTCTACTACAGTATGTAATGTGATCTGTTGAGTCTATTTGTTGTTTTGATGACCAAGCAAAAAGGTGCTAGTAATGATAGCGAGGTGGAGGGGTGATTTGGGACAGCATAATGCCACCTGTAAATCAATGTGTGTATGTACAAAGTTAGAGGAAGTGAGGCAGGGGAAGACAATTCTTTTCTTGCTTGTGATAGTTAGAATAGTGACAGAGCTTTGTAACTCAACTGGATTCAATTCTGCTTAAAATAGGAGAAGATCTAACTAACATTTCATACAGTATTTTCATAAGAAACTAACATTTCATACAGTAAGTCACACCAACCCCACGAATTTCACTTTAGCTCACCTTAAAGTATGCTTTCAGGGAGCATGCTGGCCTCTGAAATTACCTGAGGTGTGATAAACACATGTGCTTCAGAAAAACTGCACAAACAATTGCTTTCCAATCATTTAGGGAGGGTGAACTGTGTGCTGAAGTGCTTTTGCTAGTCCGGCACAATTACAGTTCTTACAGTACCAAATGTGGCGCTCTGCTCCAGAGCAGGACCTACAGTGTTGGGAACAGAATCAGAAAAAAAACACATAACCCATTTCTTTCCAGTTACTGAGGGCAGGCAAACTGAGTGCTGAAGTACTTTTTACTAGTCTTGCACATTTACAGTAAATCATTTACCAAATTCCTGCTATCTTTTTCACCCAAATGAGTTTGAGTCCTGTTGAGTCCGGTTTCTCTCCTTTCTTCCTTTTGCCATCTCAGGGAGTTTTTCCTTGCCACTGTCGCCCTCGGCTTGCTCATCAGGGACAATCTGACACATTCACATTTCATACAAACGTAAATAATTCTTTTGATTGTGTAAAGCTGCTTTGCTACAATGACAATTGTTATAAGCGCTATACAAATAAAATTGAATTGAATTGAAAATGTAGTGCTCTGCTCTAGAACCAGACATACTCTCCTGGGGCCCTAAGCAAAATTCTCCTAAGGGAACCTCATTCTTGTTCTGTGAGCCATTTTCTACAGTAACACTTGACACCTCAGAAACAGTTTTTTTCTTTTTTTTGTATGCCAAAAGGTAATTATGCTTTATCCTCTCAAAATCCAGCAGTCGCTTTGACACTAGGGTAGGGAGTTTTTTTTTGGGGGGGGGGGGGGGGTGCATAGAGAGTGTATAGGAAGGTCTGGCTATACTCTGCTCATAGTCAATCTGCAATTCACTGATATTTCCACTGACGAAGTGCTTACATGTGCTGAAAACCTGCTGCCTTAAAAGCCACTTTTGCACTCTGGGATTGGCTCTTATGTCACTGCCTGTCATATTCTAAGCAATCATAGACAAAACTGAATTCTTGTAACCAGTCATAACATAACATAACATAACATAACATAACATAACATAACATAACATAACATAACATAACATAACATAACATAACATAACATAACATAACATAACATAAAGTTTTACATTGTACTGCACCTCTTGAAATACTTAAATATTTTAATGAGATCCAAAATAAATGACCGATCATTAATCTCAATCTATTAATTACCATCACTAGTCAGGTGCGACGGGTATGTCTGATTAATGGTATAGAAGATGTTATAGTTTAGCTGTTTAATGTTTCCTGCTTTTTAAAACTTTTGGGTTCTTGCACACATTATGCATCTCAAAACATTAGGATGAACATCCTGTCAAGGATCCTGCCTCACCCCTGTCACTACCTCTGCTTCCAGCTGATAGCAACTACCTCTCTTCTTTTCATACAGAATACTGAGGTGTACCAATGATGCATGTTGTATGGAAGGGGCTTATCTCTGTGCAAGGAGCGTCATGGCCATCACCAAACACCCAACACAACCCGAAACCTTCTTATTCACACGTAGGAGCAAATTATAATCATTTATTGTGATATAATGGGTACATGGGCAGAAATGGGCTTATACTTTGAAGAAACATGATTGATCAGTAACTACAGATAGCTCTTTATTCTAACTCACTGACTTTTGGTTTCAGTTCCCCTGAGCATATATTTTTATTCACAATTAACAGCTGGTCATATGCAAAAAAAAAAAAAAAAAAAAAAAAAGGAAATACACGTACAGTATATTAAATACAAGATGGAGGGGCACCCAGGTTTCTGTGTTGCACCTCTGGCACCTTTCTGTGTTGCTGGTTGGAGAGTCAGGGGTTCAGGGAAGGGCATCTGGTTTAAAACCTGTGCCAGATCTTATGGTGATCTTTCAAAAGATTTTTCTTTTCGGTTGAAATACGTAATTGACCTTTTTGGTAACCCACGGGATAAAAGGGACAAAGCCCAAGAGAAAAGAAAAAAAAATTGTTTTATGATAGTGTTCTTAAAACAACACTGACCTGACCTTTAAATATTATTCTGCATTAGTTTAAGCATTACTTTTTTAGGTTGTGTCAAAGGCAAGTTTTAGAAATAAAATCAGAAAGAAAAACCCAGTTAAGGTTTGTGGTTTGCATATTGCAGGCTTCTGTTATGTCTACATTGCACATAATGTAGATTGTGCAACCCTAATCCAAACCCAGTCTCTGTCAGCCGTAGCTTTTTCTGTGATGGAAAACCTTTGCCTACGGCTTTCCAGTCAGCTACTAAACCATTCCGTTCCCACCTACTGGGGTATTTCATATTTCATCTAGCCACCCTGGTGTGCTAATACAAATGGAATTAGTAATGGGTTCTTCCAGTATGCCTGCTGGACAAATTTAGATCATGTTTCTCTGGGAAAAGGAAAATCTACATGCAAGCTTAAGTATGCATATGCTTAAACACATACTATTTGTATTTATGGGGCAATTGTAGGGTATTTTTCAGAGCTATTTTGATGATATGGATCATGGCAAGAAATTTGTGTTAGTGCTGAAATCACGAGGTTAAAGCTCTATGGTGATGGGTGTATCTTTGGGGTTAGACAGTTTGACGATTCTTATGTGAATCTGCAGACAGTCTGAACGTGACTAAAGAGGTGAGCGAAACACCCTCCCCATTTAGGAGGGCACTATTAGACAGAGCATAAATTATTCAGGTTGTTGCATTGCAGACATCCTTCCTTTTCCAACCATGCACTGCATTACACGATTCCCTCACTTTTCGCTCATATTCGCTCATTTTTCTGTGTTGCAGCAGACATAAGTAAAATAGTCAAAGCAGGGGGAGAGAACAGAAAGGTGGTGTCTTCTGTTTAATATGCACAGAATATTTCTGCAGGGGATACTGGGTGTGTCCAATATTCCTACTCACTCTCTTTCTCTCTCTCTTCACATATTCTTTCATGCATGCACACCCACACTGAGGGGGTGTATCACACAGCAGCAAGGCTCTTCCACTCCCTGCCTAGGAATCCCCTCCCTCTTTATTGCACAGCACTGTCTAGATCTTCTCTGCATTTCTGATCCAACAAAATCTCACCATCTCTCTTGGACTGTCTCGTTCTTTTCCTTTGTTTTTATCCCCCTTTTCATCCTCTTCTTTCTTCTCATCTCTTTTTATATCAGACTTAATCTCCTTTTCCCCCTTTTGTGCCTTAAAGCTCTTGTTATTCGTATCTCTTAAGTTCTTCTCTCCGATCCATCTGCTCGACTCATCGCCACAGATCTCTGTTGTGACCGTCTTCTTGTCTGTAAGTGATGGTGAGGCAGGGAAAAGAGTAAAGAAAGTGACTCACACTTTGCGGTGAGATCAGAGGCTGATTCCGAGATGAAAGCGGAAAGAGATTTGTAGCACCGGTCTGCTAGAGCTAAAAGCACAGTCACTACCTGGCAGCAAAAGTCGCAAGTAAGCCTGGAAGTCCAGTAAATGAACTAAAGCTTCTGACAACATGTCTGATGGAAGAGTAGTGGCTGCGTTTACAGGAAGATTATGGGTATGGTGAAACCATAAAATGTCAATGGTCACTATTCTAATGCTTTTATCATCTGATGGCTGCACAACATGCATCATCTTCCAGTAAGGTTCCCCCCTGATTTACCATCAGCAATTTGTTACCTCAGGCATTTGTTATAGTTTTATCATCTGGTGTGCTGACAATACGCACTCTTCTTGTTACATTAAAACATTAATGATTCTTCTGTATTCATATGTATTATATGTATATGTCTGTATTCACAAACATTTTTTTTGTTTGTTTTAAATCAAAAGGTAGAAGTTCTCTACTGGACGTACAGTAGTTTTTCTGTTCCCCACAAAATGACCTTTATAATCATCTGTCATTGAAACTGAATTGCTCTTGGATGCAGCAGAAGAAGAAATTCTCTGCCTGTTCATTCTAGCAATGTACTGTAGAAGAAAAGTAAAAAAAAAAAAAACCCTGTTAAAGAGGGACATATATCTTTTTAATTCTTATGCCTAAAACTTCTGCTGCTTATCATTTAAATTCCAAGCCGACCATATAAACACATTTACAGTGGTGTGACTACATTCCAAACCACATACTACTGCACTAATTAGTATGTCAGCAGAAAAAACTTGGGGGAAAAAAGGCATTTTCAGTCCTTTGTATAATTACAGGTTTTGATTCCTAAATTGTTTTTGTCCCGCTTGGAATCAACATTTTTTTATTTTACATATAACCTTTAAGGGATCCTACAATGGACAAATCAAATAGGCTGTGGAGCCCACGTTCACAATAGTAATATTGTCACATAGCATATTCTTGACATGCTATTTAATAATGATGTGGCTATTTGGCCTGCTGATATAACAGCCATAATTTTTTTTCTTTAAATAATTGGTGGTCAAAAAACATTTCCTTCCTTCCTTCCATCCATCCTTCCTTCCATCCTTCCATCCATCCATCTTTCCTTCCAAAGATTGCAGTTACAACAAGCATCATAACCTGGGGTACCAGTGCCCTATTTAGACACTTGTAATGGTTCAATTTAAATCAGGACTTGTGGTGATATTTCTCCTGAATGAAGGCATTAAACTGATTCACATTTACAGACGTCTATAAGTGCAGGATGGTGATGAGTAAAAGATTTGAATTTTGCTAACTATTTAAATAAGGCTGTAAGTCCGTGAATGATGAGTCCGGACAGGGCAGCTTCAAGCTCACTGCTCTCGTTACCGTTAACATTCAGCAAGTGGAAAAATCTTGTGGAACTTGAAAATCAGTGGAATTTTGGAATGGCTGGATTGTGGAAAGAGACGCATCTTTTTGTAGAAACTGTACACACAATCATTCACGAACATTGCTTGCACTTTACATGAACTTGGCTGGGAGTTATTGCCACAGCCTCAGTACGGTACTGATCTCACTACAAGCCATTTCAACATGTTTGGTCCATTAAAGGAGTTCCTGGGAGGCCACTGTTTTAGACATAAAGCAGGCAGTCCGTTCATGCTTCCAGCGTACTGAGAAAGTTTTCTACCTTGATGGTATCCATGCACTCGTGAAATGTTGGGATAAGTGCATTAGTGAAATAGAGAAATAAAGTTTTTAACTCTCATAACTGTGCTGTTATTCTTGGCAATCAAATGTATCGGTTTGAAAACACTTCGTAATAATGGCGCTATAAAATACAATTAATAGAATATACACACTACATAAATACAAATAAAAAATACAATTAATAGAATAGACACGAACATTGTTATATAATTGCATTCAAGGCCTACCCTTTATACCAACTGCTTCAGAATCAGGCCATCAAGATCGGCTTGATCAAGTAAGTAGTGACTATACTGTCAGTTTCAGTAGGCTGGTGCAAAAAAAAAAAAAATCCAGCTCTCATCTTACTATGAATGTGAGTCACTCTCTTTAATTCTCTCTTCCCTGCATCATCATAATATCAAGGCTCTTGGCAAATGCAACAGACATGGATAGATTACTGATGAGTAATAAAGACAAAATAAGCAGAGCAAAAAAAAAAAAAAAAAGGGTTATGGAGTGTAAAAAAAAGATCTTTTAAAGATGATGTCTCTATAATCCCATGCAGTGCAGAGGCTTGTGTGGCGAAAAATAAATGTGTGAGTAAATGTTGCGCAGGCAGGTGTTTCCCAGTTTTACACTGCCATGTTCGGGATTATGTGAGAACACCATGTCAGTGGAGCGAGCCAGTCACCATGGCAACCCCCATTCCAGTGAATATGCTGTCTTTTGGATAGTGTGTGTGTGAAATAGTGCGAGGGTGTGTTTTGTGAAAGCCAATCCCAGTACTCTTGCCAGCTCACATAGAACCACAACTCTGGCATTAACAGGGTTACACACAGTGGGTTTATAAAACGATTTGATTCTCATTGAAGTAGTGCACATGAAACACCATTGGTGTATATTGGCTCTGCTGCTTAGCATACGAGGCTGTTGGCTAAAATGAAGATGTAGGTCACACATACAATCAAACAGCACACACACACACACACACACACACACACACACACACACACACACACACACACACACACACACACACACACACACACACACACACACACACACACACACACACACACTATAAAATCTACTTGCGAACTCCTTGCTTCTCCGTGTGTCGGAAGTGAGTAACAACCCCTTTAATTGATGTTCCAGGATGTTCCCATGAGTATATTGGTATCTGGAGTGCTGGTGCTCATTATGTTCATCTTATAACATGGTAGTGCAAGTCATATATATATATATTGTACACATTGATTATGGCAGATCAGTGAAAGATCACACTCGTGTGGGGATTCTCCAGAGCTTTATGAGCAGACAGCTGCTACAAGTGTGATATTAATAGCAGGAAGTTATAAGAGAAGAAGCCTGAGGTAGAGGAAGAAATGAACCATGCCAGGAATATACAAGCAATCTGCAGCTGAATATATGAATATTCCGATATTGACAGAAGATAAGAATGAAGAACAGAATTATAAATATTTGCAGAAGAACAACAGTCCTTTTCTGGATTTTCCTTTCTTGAAGCCACCTATAATTTTTTTCTTCATTACTCTCAGTGTGGTGGCACAGTGTGTGGAGTGTGCATGTTTCCCCCGTGCCTTTGCAATGTGTTGGCATCTATCCAGGGTTAGCCTTGTTCCTTTAAGTTCCTTCAGACCCTGCATGACCCTACACAGGATAAGCGGTATAGGTGATGGATGAATAGTGTTTGTGTGGTTTGCGCTTTATTTCCATATCCGTGTGGGTTTCTACTGTGTTCTCTGGCTTCCTTCCACCAACCAAAACATGAATGCAGGTGGATTGACTATGCTAAAATGCCGCTAGGTATGAAAAGTGTGGGTATGTGATAGGCTTGCATCCTATTCAGGGTTTGTTCCCATCTCATGCCCAGTGTTCCAGGGATAGCCCCTAGATCCACTATTACTGTACCTTGGCCAAGATATGGGTCTTACTTACAGTACATACAGCTTGTGAGGATATACAACTTTACAGTGCATGTGCCTTCCTCTGCGTGAAGAGTTCTATATTTGTTTAATGGAACCTAACAGTACATTTAAGATGAGGTGCATAAAAAAAATGCAAAAAAAAAAAAAAAAACGTCTTAAAGGCCATTGGTTGGCTGGAGATCAAAGGCACTGTAGTGGCATTTTTTGTGAGCAGAGACATGACACTGAGTGTCTTCACTCAAATTACTGTAACTGCCCTCAAAGGCTGCAATTAGACATTTTTAAAGGATTAAAGTGCAAAAAATTATGCAGTAATACTTCAGTAAAGTTATGCACTGCAGTATTGTACTGTTCCCTTTTCCTCACTGGTTCATTCATGAGCATCTGTCTCATTATTAATCCAAGGACTTCCATGGGGTGACCGCTTTTATATAAATGTCATAAGCGCGCATGCAGAAACAAATAGGCAATAGAAAAGACATGATCAGTGCTTATAACTTTTTAAAAACCGAGCTGTTTTTGAACGGCCTGAAAAAAATGTATGTTTATGGAGGACGACACATCTGTCAGCACTGCGTACTGTAACAAATTAGCTGCCAATCTGAAATGATGAGCTTTCTCTGGCCAGCATCCCACATTTTAAAGGCAAATTGTCACTACGAATGATCGGAATGCATGCCATCATGCTAACCGACGTTGACTGGGCCATTTACGTTCCAAAACGACTTCATTCTCTGCTCGGTGGTTGAATAGAACAGGCTGAGCTGTGTTCATTCGAGAAAGAGGCTATTGGTTGGGGAAAAAAAAAAAAAGCAAGCAATAGATTTGAGGCTCTCACAGATCAGAATTGTTTTGTGTGTTAGTGAGACTGTGGAGAAAAAGCACACTGTTTGCTTTTCTGGGAGCAGGGAGGACCGGTACACACACTGGACCTCTGTCTGTGCTCCTCAAGGAGGAGGAGGAGGGGAGATGACACCAGGAGCCGCAGTTCTCATGAGGGCCAGCAGGGGACCGGAGAGAGCAGTCTGGGCAGGGTGCGGCTCCTTTTTCAGGTCAACGAGTTCCTTGTGATATGCAGAGCAAAGCCCATACCTCAGCCACAAAGAGAGATAAGCACCCCACTCGATACACTCATTTACATCCATTCTGCGTAGGACACCACACACACACACACACACACACACACACACACACACACACACACACACACACACACACACACATCGCATGTACTATTACACTGTATATCATATCACATTCAGCAAGTTGAGGAACAGATAAGAAAATGAGCCTGTCGGTCAAAACACACACTTCTGCAGATGCTTCACATTTATGAAAAAACACACCTATTCCTATAAGATGAACACACTCAAAAGTGTTTCTGCAAGAGTCTGTGTAAAACTGCTTAAAAATGCAGTGCAGACAGGACGTGCTCAGGTTTTGGCGGGAGAAATGAGAGGCGTGGTGCAGGAATGAACCCGGCACCCTCTGGCTTGATTAAAACTGTCTGTAGGCCAGATGTGTCAAAGCAATGCTGTGTGCACTGCGGCAGCAAGTGTCCCTCATTCCCCGCAGGCATGAATTTCCAGTGTGTGTGTGTGGTTGTGTGTGTGTGTGTGTGTGTGTGTGTGTGTGTGTGTGTGTGTGTGAGACAGAGAGAGAGAGAGAGAGAGAGAGAGATGGGGAGATGAGGTGAGCCGGCAGGAGAAGCGGGATTGTGTTACATTAATAAAGCTTTGCTGTGCTGGTCTCGGCTGCAGCATAAGGCTGGGTGAAACGGGGTTGTGCTGGCAGCTGTTCAGCACTAAGGCCCGCCCAGCCAGTGTGCTGCTGCAGAATTTAATGCCTACACACACAGTCACGTTCAAATGCACACACGTTTATTGCATAGAGGCGCATTTATATCCACAATGCATTGCCTCGGCCTCATAGCCACTGCAATGATGCCCGTAATATTATAATGCACTATAACTCATGTCCCGGCTTTAGCACTGACCACTATCTCACACAGTATCAGCCATCACCGCTCCCCACTCCACACGGTTCTATGTGTCAGTGAATATTTATTGCTTTTCATCAGGACACTGCAGAGACCCTGCATAAGATACTGCAGTGTACTTTTTCAAAAGAAGAAAAAAGAAACATGTACTGCATAAATTAAGACATTACTAAAGTTATAACTGCAATGAACTTAAAGAGAATTAAAAAAATATTTGTTGGATGTACAGAAATAGTCTGGGTCCATTACACTGATTTGGCGCGGCATGCAGATGCAACCAAAACCGAGCCCATATTCTGAACAAGACTGAATCCTCTCATATACAGTATGTGTGTTACTGTATATTGTTATACTGTACATATTTTTTCATTTATTAACTTTAAATAAATTACATTAAATTTTATGCATTTTCATTTCAATATTCCGGTAAGGAAACTATATTGGCTGTACACAGTTTTAGTGTTAATAAAATGTGAAGGAATACTGAAATAATAATAATAATAATAATAATAATAATAATAATAATATGTAGTGAATAAGGTAAGTGCCAACACACTCAGCTTAAAGAGCCAACAAGAAAGCTCATTTAATGTACCACTCCAGCAGAACACGTATCCAGCAGAACCCTGAATGACATTGTCAAATAGTTGACATGAGGGTGTGACATCGCCGCCCAAAACGCAGCTTTTGAAAATAACTTTGAAAAATAATGCTGGGGTAATGTTGAGCAAACCACGCCAACACAATAATCCCATATCCTGTAATCGTAGCATTGGCAGTGAGTGTCAGAAGCACGTTGAGAATTGGAAATGAAGGTTGTTTTTCTTTTGGTATTTGCAACATTGTATTGGGTCATTCATCCCAAAGCCACGTAGTCCATATTGTGTTTCAGACAGTGTTGCAGTATTCCATCGCACTGCCAATGTATTCACAACTACAAATTCTAATCTGTTTAACAATACCCCTTGATAACCTATTAATTACTAATACCCATAATAACCATACCCAGTTGTTTTTATTGATGGCATTGTGGTTAGCACTTCCAAGCTTGAAGGTTTGAGTCCTTCCTTGGTTCTGTGGTTGGATGTTTTCCCCATGCTTGTTGGGGTTCCTCCATGCACTCTGGGTTCCTCCCATAATCCAAAGACATACAGAGTAAGATACTTGACGTTTCCAAATTAATTGTAGTGTGCATTGTTGTGGGTGCTTGTGCCCTGCGTTGGATTGGTACTCTATACATGGTGTACCCTGCCTGATGTCTGAGTGTTCTGGGATAGACTCCAGGCCTGCTGTGAACCTGTAAGTGATATAGACAATGAATGACAGACGCGCCCCCCCCCCCCAATAATTCTACTATGAACTAGAGTATCTCCAGCACCTGGTCACAAATGCAGTATTCATTCACAAAAATACTATGAATATTTTTATCTTGAAATAATTTTTTGCTTGTGCTATGATCACCAAATTGGAATATACAACACATGAATGTCTTATAATAATCACTTCAAGTACACAGGAGGAACATACAATTTAAAACATAAGTGAACATTTTTTTTGTAATCAATATTTAATATTTAAGCAGGTTTTACATACACAGTGTTGATGTTTTCAGAAGCTTTTAGTCATTGCTGAGATTAACAGGCAATTCAGCTGAAATTACACAAATAAGACCCTTCTATTCAGTTGTACACACAAACAGTTTATTATTCTTTCTTTTGTCTGCATGTGTGGAGACGCACAGATTTGATGAATAGTACATTTGTGTGTGTGTGTGTGTGTGTGTTCAGCTATATGTATATCGTTGACATACTAATGATGGGTTTTTAACTTTCCAGAAACTGAGGGTGGAAAAGGAGGAGTGTAATGCAGATGTTCACCACAACTTGCAAATAGAAAGGCTGCACACATTTTCTCCTGAGGTACAACGGCATCCCATGTCTGTAATTAGACAGCCATAGGTTTTGAGAAGGACGGGGTCCTCCGAATTCCTTAGTTCAAGCCTGCTGCACATAAAAGCCATTGGCCAGCTGTTGTGTGAGGAGGAAATTGTGCCCAGATGAAGGGTTTAGGCTCCATAAAGAGAATCGCTCTCCAGATGTGAGGGAGTTACGGTCACCCTGACCACCATTACTGTACTACACCACTGAGTAACTGCCTTGCTAAAGAGTCAGGAAACCCTTTTTGTGTTGTTTCTTAGTATGTGTGCATGTACTGTGTGTGTGTGTGTGTGTGTATATGTGTGAAGCACTATGTCCCACTTTTAAGGAGGTCATGAAATACCACATACAGTAGAGATCAAAGCAAGTCTGAATCATACAAAGAAATTATAATCAGGTGCTCTGGTTGCCCTCAGAATACATTTAAAATTGTAGCAGGAAATGTAAAGCTATGCATGCGTCATATCTAAAAAGATCGACATCGGATAATACATCCTGAAAGCTGAAAACACTTTTAATAAGGTAAACAAGATTTTACCGTTAAAGGAATGGGTCACAAACAGAATTTTCTCTTACCTGAAGCATCAGCACAAACATGACTAGTGTATGGCATTTCATGCATTCATCCATCATCAGTAACCATTTTCTTCTGCCTCCTGGGTGGTGTTGGATCCTAGGCCCAGGAATCCTCGATGGGTCTTCAGTTGAGTGCAGAGCACCAAGCACACATACTACATCCGTACACTCGTTCAGACTTCAATCAGCTGGCACCAGAGGAAATCAGAGGACCCGGAAGAAACACACATAAAAAAACTGAGACAACATGCCAAGTTCAGGATCAAACTGGGAATCACGGAGCTGTCAGCTAGCCACAATACCCTCTAGGCCACCCATCTGCCATATCCGACATGTGCATTCTAATTTTGTACTGGAGCTACGGAACTAAGTCTCTTCCAAAAACTCTTCTATAAATTTATACTCACTTACTATAAATATCTGCCTCAGACTGCATCCAGTTCGTAAGTACTGCTAACATGTGTTAGGACACAATACAGAACCTAGATTGTAAAACATGTATATGAGTGATTGTGGTAGCAGACAGCTTGCAGAAACAAAGACCTCTTTATTATTTAGTGATGTTTGGTACTATTTCTGACTCATCACTCTCTATGTATTCTATTCCAAAAGTTACTCACTGACTTAGATTTCAGTGTTGCTTTGTACCTATGGAAAAGATTTTGGTTGACATTGTCATTATTTGGTGACAACATTAGTCTTATAATACCAATGCAAAATTATAAAGGGCTGCTTATTTTCTGTTTAAAATCACAGTTAGTTTTTCCCTGGTGGTGTGAATCTAATGCACCATCAGAAGGGCTAATTCATCCCAATATAGCCTCTGTTATAGCTGCATAGTTTTGCATCCTGGTGTGAGTGTTAGTGTTTGATTGTGTCTGTGGCTGTGATGCTATGAACTCAGTCCACTCTCTCTCTCTCGCTCTACTTCCTTTGTTCATCCATCTTGTCTTCACCTCAAGTCCTCTTCTCTTCCTCTCCTACACAACAAAATGACCTCATGCCGGAAACTCAGCTTTCTTCTTTATGAGAGAGGGCTCTTTGTCTTGGGAACAGAGCAGCTCTTCACAGCCTGGAAGCTCACCTCACCCACTAGTCCAGTGTCAAAATGAGAAAGGAGTGAAAAAAAAAACAAAAAAGAGGCAAATACCGGCGTCACAGTGCGGATTGTGTTGAAAATATGCTATAATTTTAAGTAGATTGAAACTGGGCTTCTCTCATGGCAGGATTATGACATCACTGCGTTCGCAAAGCTGTTTCACATTAATTTTCTGGTCATGGTGTTTTCTTACAAAAACAGAAGCCCAGTTGCCCAGTGCCAGGCCTAAAAGTCATCTGTCTGGTGCCTAGATGTCTACTGCGTGGCGCGAAAGAAACAAGACGCAATTCTCAGCCGTCGGGTACCGTCTGACTTGAGAAATAAGGCCCCTTACATACACACACACACACATACACAGCCACGGGGGCCTTGGGACAGGACCAGGGTTGTTCAGGCCACAGTAACTGCCCTGTTTTTCCTTTTTTTAAACTCTTCTGCTTTCACTTCACAGTAGCCCTATTTATAGAGCCACAACTGAGCTAATAGAAAATGTGAAGTAGAAAACCAAATGTTTCGCTGTACCTGCTGGGGTGGCCTTAAATTGCTTGATGTCTCTCAGACCTTCCCAAAATGAAAAAGCGGGAACCTGCCAAATGGCACAATGCAGAAGTCTACGCATAGCTTGTGCTAAACCGTTGCTTTTGCACTTAATGCTCTTTAACCTGCAGCTTCCTGAAAGAAGAGATTTGATTACATTTTTTTTTTACCTATGCAGCTGGTTAGCATGAGAATGAACACAGGTAGCTTGTAAGCGTGTGCGACTGGCACACACAGAGAGGCCACTTAAGCACACACTGGACAAGAACAGATAAGGAGAGCACCAAATAGACCCAACTGTATAAATCCAAAGTTTTTTTGCTGAAAACCTTAATACAGTCACAGTGGTACAAATACTGTATATTGCAACTAGCACAGTGTGGTGATTGGAACACTTATAATTAACTTATAATTATAGGTTAATTATAGGTTTCCACCTTTATCCAGGTGGGTTTGATCCAGGTTCTCCAGTTTTTTACTTACATCCCAAAAACATGCCAATGAGTGGACTGGCTAAGCTAAATGATTCCTAGCTATGAGCGAGGGTGTGCATTCTTCTCTGCAAGGGGCTTGCATACCATATACTGTAAGTATTCCGATGTAATGCCTATTGATAAAGAGACCATGATAAAGAGGTGGCTGAAAAATGAATTAAATACTAATAACGACATATGTGCTGCATGGTCTAGCTAAGCTGTGTGGATCAAATGACGGTTTGGTGGCCGTTACATTTCACAAATTCTTGGCATGCACTGTTTTTAGCTCCATCCAAAGAAGCTCTGCTTTTTGAGGGATGGCTAAGCTCTGCTCCCTTCAGTGGGGTACTCTAGTTTTTAAATCAGCAACAGGTAATACAGCTGCACAGTAAAGCTTTTCCAATTGGTTACTTGGATGCTCAAAAGATCAGCATTTACACGCTCAAAGAATAAAACTTTTTTCAACAGACAAAAAAAAGTGGCTCTGCATACTGTGATGTATTTAATCTGCTGGAATAGAAGGAGAAAGTTTTTTTCCTCCACTTTTGAGGTCATGTTAGTCTTCTTAATTATTCTTATTTGGTTGATAAATCCTGCCTTTTGCATTAGGATTCTGTACGGTTTTATAATATGCAAACTCTATGCCTATAAAACAATCCCCTCATTACGCATTAAAAACAAAAAAATAAACAAACAAAAAAAAACATGTCCTACAGCCATGTATCCAGACAAACATATATGCAAATAGCTTGTGTCTGCTGGAACCCTTTTGTTTCAAATGCTATTGTACTTCCTATTGTCTGTCCGTCTCCGAGTATTCTCTATGACTTACATGTTAATGACTGGTTCTTTTACTGTATGGGATGTACAGTACATGAGCACCTGGCTGAAAGCTTAAATATGCTCTTTTTACTTATAATGAACAGAGATCCTGCATGTGTCCATCTCTCCCAATTCAAGCATCAACCATCTGACAGACACCCTTATCCAGATCGACTTACATTTTTGATCTCATTACACATCTGAACAGTTGATGGTTAAGAGCCTTGCTCAAGAGCGCAATAGTGGCAACTTGGTGGTCGTGGGGTTTGAACCTGGAACCTTCTGAACTGTAGACCAATGAGCTACCCCTGACCCCTGTTGAGGACACCACAAGCAAACAATCTTCTTCTTTTAAATCATCTTGAAATGGGACAATTCAAGATGATTTAAAAGAAATGTTCGGTCTCATCTATCATTGGTTCGATGCATTATTACTTTGACATGAAAGCCAGTCAGTGCCCCTTCCTCAGCCAGATACCCAGTGAATGAATGAGTGATTGGAGGAATGGAAGCAAATGTTCCTTCATGAAACACTCACAAACATCACTTAATGTTACTCCCACATGGGACAAACATGTGCAGAAAGAACATATTCATTCCGCTAAAAGAGAAATGATCAGATCAAGTGTTTACATGGCTAATATTTACCTAGTCAATAGATTATCAAAGGTTTACACCACCCTTTTCATTAAAGAGAGGCCGGATCAGGTCAGACTGTTCTGACTTAGGGTGTTTACATGATGCATTGTTATTCCGAATGGGTCATTATCCTGATTAATAGTGGAATATTACAGTTCATGTAAACACGCCTAAAGAGTGGTAACACAGAGTGGGTAGAAAGAGTGATGATGTGCTGCAGGGGACTAGGTGTTGGCTAGAAGCATTAAGAGTGTCAACACACACAAACCCCACTTATGAGTAATCCAACAAATTCCAAAGGTAATAGTAAGGGCTGGTCTCCATCTACACCCTTTGCAAACACACATACAAACACATGCACAAGCACACCACATGCATGCAAGGCTTACTTCTGCAGCTTGGAGGAAAGTCCTCAGTGCCTTTTAATATTTGGTCCATTGATTTAAGGTTACAAAGCTGTACTTGTACAGTGATAGCCAGGTGCACTTTGCTTTTGTGTCAGCATAGTGGGATTTATGAACAATCCCCAGAGGTTGATCAAGGCATGAAGATGCCAGAGTGAAAAAAAAAAAAGGATGCAGACACACCCAGCACTGCAATATGACATGGCACCAGCCAGTCACCACATGCTAGAGACTGAAGAAGGAATTGAGGGGGGGAAAAGGCAATTTTCCACTGTATAAAAGACCAGAACATTTGCACCATTTTTTTTCTCTTAACTGTAGCTGTAAATTTTGTCTTACTGTATGTTGCTTATACTAGGTGGTACATTTGGTGTCAAAGACCAGTTAATACCAGTCCGTTTTTTCAGCAAATCTCAGTGTTTGT
>JAAGKR010000971.1:13501-104620 GCA_011419295.1 Clarias macrocephalus | reverse complement strand
CTTACTTCTGCAGCTTGGAGGAAAGTCCTCAGTGCCTTTTAATATTTGGTCCATTGATTTAAGGTTACAAAGCTGTACTTGTACAGTGATAGCCAGGTGCACTTTGCTTTTGTGTCAGCATAGTGGGATTTATGAACAATCCCCAGAGGTTGATCAAGGCATGAAGATGCCAGAGTGAAAAAAAAAAAAAGGATGCAGACACACCCAGCACTGCAATATGACATGGCACCAGCCAGTCACCACATGCTAGAGACTGAAGAAGGAATTGAGGGGGGGAAAAGGCAATTTTCCACTGTATAAAATATATATATATATATATATACAAATTTGTGGCTTATTCATTGTCTCATTGTTGAATGAACTGTACTGCTAAAACAGGTGCATCTCTTCCCTCTGAAGAACATATTTTAATTTAGCGAGATTTATATGCACATAATTCAAAATGGATTTCTCCTTTAACCATACTAAGGGAGTGGATAAAAATGTGCAGTGTTGATTGAATATTGTAGCTTGTCGGAATATACTTGCATAGTGTGACCAATGAAACCCAAGATATACACTGGCAAAAACCAAATTGGTGCCATGTTATTATGAAAACACTATTTGAAAAAAAAACACAGCATGATGAACTGAAATACTTTCATGTAATCGTATCGTGTGTCACATTATGAGGTGCATCTCATAATGAAATGTTTTCATTTCATAATTTATTTTCATTAGCCTTAACTTGAAATTAAAACTGAAAGTGAACTCTGTCTTTCATTTTATCATTATACAGTATATGGAAAGTAAAAAAAAAAAATTTCAATGCAGAAAGTACATTCATTCTATACAGGGTCTCAGGAAACTTGGGTATGCGTGGGGTACACACTGGACAAAGTGCCAATCCATCGCTGGGCACACATGCACATAATCGCAGGGCACACTATGGCGACAATTTTTGGGAACACCAATGAGCCTAATCTGTATGTCTTTGGACTGTGTGTGGAAACCAGAATAACCAAATGAAACCCACCAAGCACAGAGAGAACAGGCAAACTCCACGCACGAAGACCCGAGGCAGGAATCGAACCCTCGACCCTCGGAGGTGCAAGACCACAATGCTAAACAATATGCCACTGTACCGCCTCTAGCATGTACACTATATGCTAATTAACGATAAGAATCGAAAGAACAATTATTCATGCATTCCTTCAGTGTTTGAATAAGGGCTTCAGACTTAGACTGCCAGACCAAATCCAATTTGGGCATATTTTAGCATAATTGCTTTCATGTAGTCTGAACAGTAAAAAAAAAAAAAAAAACCCACAGTGAATCTGATTTTAGAAATCCACTTTGAACCACGTTCAGAGGTCGTTTGAAATCAGTTTCACATCAGATTCCTAAAGATGTGTCTCAGTCTGAATGCTCTACCAACTCAATTAGATTTCATACTGTCCATAACATCAACTTGGAATGTGACACAAAAGTTGTGTCATGGCCCATGGTTGAAAAATTGAGCGGAAAGATCACCTAAGAAATGGAAATAGAGGGAAGAGAATAAAATGTATGATAGCACTTTGGGACAATGCAGCAGCAGCGCAGTCAAAGCCAGAGGGAATGTACAGAAACAGGGAGATATATGTTATGTTGATCTATTGTTTCAGACGGCCATTACCACAATTACCACAGCGACCAATGCATGTCAACAATCTGTTGGATTTGCCTGGCCAGTTTGAACTGAGTCCAATCTGATCTGATCTGAGTCCTAAAGATCAGATTTGTGAAACAAATACAGTTTGCTTGCAGTCTGAACAAGACATAAATGACGCCCTTGTTGTTGTAAAGATGCAGTACCTTTCCTGTCTGAACTATAAACCCAAGCTCTGTCCACTCCTGTTTTGGTCAGTTAAATTTTTCTGCATAAGCGGAAAAAAACAAAAAGAAATAGGAAATAAGCCATATTACTGAGGTATGATGTTAAGTTACTGCCACAAAAACCATATGGAAATGTGTTGCATATTTAAGCTCTGCATTTGTATCGCATTTTAGTGGAATGACACCACTGGGTGCACTACTCAGGCTAAGTGCTTTAATGTTATAGGTCACATCACTTTTCTAAATCTGTGTTTCTTGACAGACCCAATGATGCCTTTTGTCTTTGCTAGCAGAAAGGTTGGCCTCAGTGGACACGAGCGACTCCCGAGACGTGTAAGTAATGTTAGACTCCAGTAATGCTGAAACAATTTATTCAGCCATCAGCTTCCCCCAAGGACTTCTGAAATGCTGGGACTTCCTCTGTCAATTTGTCTCCTGGCATTTTGCATGTGTGAATGGCTCCTGAAGGAGCAGTCAGACAATCCCCCCCCCCCCCAACCCTTCTTTTTCTCCCTCCATCCCTCCCTCCCACATTCCCTCCCTCTGGCCATGCCTGCCATTCTTCATCAGCACAACCTTACACATATCAAGCTAGCCAGCACCTGTACAATGTTTTGATAGATTCACTAAAAGGATAATATTTTGACCCCTACTACTTTGACATTGTTGCAAAAAGGGGGGGGGGGGACTCATGCTTATCTACAGAAAAACGACACAATTCATTTAATTATTTCAATGACTCCAAATGGGTTTTCTGATGAGGGGATTACAGAGCAGCTGCTAATTGTTGCCCTTAACTCATTAAGCTGTTTCACATGAGACCTTGCGCACATAAGGTATTTTAGACGTGTTAATAATCATTATTTATAATTTGGCAAACAAATGAAGGTCTTTGATTTTCAGTACAGTAATGGTGTATAATGCAAAAGGAAGAAATCGCCATATAAAAACAACGTCTGGCAACTCATATTGATAACAGTGTTAAAAAAAACTTTTGTGCTCTACATAAAACACTGACTATGTTTTGAAAAGAACAAAGATCTAATGTTCACATACAGTATACCAGTCAAAGAACCAGAGAATTAATATTAAATGAACAAAATTATATGCCC
This sequence comes from Clarias macrocephalus, assembly GCA_011419295.1. NCBI lineage: Eukaryota > Metazoa > Chordata > Actinopteri > Siluriformes > Clariidae > Clarias > Clarias macrocephalus. The sequence goes on along the minus strand of JAAGKR010000971.1, from coordinate 101,651 downwards.
AAATAACTTGGTGTGCATGTTCAATGTTGTTTTAGAAACTGAACACACTGATTGCCAAAAAAAAAAAGCAGTCATAAGTAGCTTACTAGAAATAAAAACTCTGGCAACCCAACATATAAACCAAGATTGGAAACACAAATATGCCAGTGTAATAAACAAAAACTTCTTAGATAGAAAGTCCACATACTGTACCAGATTCATTTTCAGGCTAAAATTGATTTGTTAGCTTCTTCCTGCATGTGATGGGTTTCACTGCAAAAGGCTTTTTTCTAGACTTCAATGCAATCTGCAATCTGGCAAATTAATTTCCGTAGATTCTAATCTATAACCAATTTATTTATTTATACATTTATTTTTTGCAAATCATAACATAATCTTCTTTTTAAAAGCTTTCCACGTTTTGGCAAAATGTGACAATTAATGACTTTCTTAACAAAATGCAACAAACAGATTTAAAAAAAAGGCCAATTACATGGTCAGAAAAGAAACTACTAGCTGGGCAAAATATTGGCTGCAGTGAATAAACAAAATGCAATTATTGGACTTTTGGAAAATAAGATTGTAGATGTTTTTTTTTATGTTTCCTTTGATATTTAAAAATCGTTGTAATTTAAAAGATTTTGATTGTAACAAAGCTCAACACATTTTCTTCCAACACAATAAAATAACGAGTTTGCAATATTTTCTATTAAAATTCAACAAACGTATTATTGATACTTAACTGCATACTTTGCCACAAACACAATTTTAGGCTGATTTATTAATTTTGAGAAAACTGTGAAAGGTGGATTCATAGCATCTTGCTAAATAATACAAGATTTATTATATAACCAAAACAATTGTAACATCATGTTTTGTGGCTCAAAAAAACAAACAAACAAAAAAAAAAACATGTCCAAAATGTTCTTTATCATCTGGCAATGAAGCCCATCACATATTAAATCGGATTTGTTTTTGTCATATAATTTATAATTTTTTTTTTTAATTGTGTGCCAAGAAACAAATGCACACATTGCAGACAGTGTGTATATAATGTAAAGAAAATAATCGTTGACATTATTGCAATTTTTGAAAATTGAGAGTTTGGAGTGGATAAAGTTTATATAAAAATGTGTGTACTGTACATTGTTTCCCATGCTAAGACTAAGGGAAAAAAGAAAACCTTTTTTCCCAATGCATTTTAGTGGGGTTATTAAAAAAAAAAAAAAAATTGGTAATACCCTATAGAACAAGTCAAGTATGATTAACTCTTGATTTAATTTTGTTTGCGGCTATGCTCTTATTAACATCATCCTGCCCTAACCAAAATCTATGGTCATGAGCCAGTGCTGATTATAATCATTTGAATATCATATAGCCACAGTCATCAAAGGGATTTAAACACAAACATGGATCGTTGTGAATTAATCCATATATTCAACATACTGTATCATATTACTTGTGGTTCCTATACGAGAAGTCGTAATTTATCTATCCATCTGTGAGTCTGATTTGCACATAGATGATGTGCAATCTGATCTTAGATCAGCATGCCTCCCCTGCTCAATGAATCTCAGCACTGCTTACAGCTAAGCCCTTGATTATAAATGGTTCCCATTATTCTAGTGATTGAAACAGAGTGCAGTCACAACTTGATGCCTGCTGTCGTGCTGAGTCTCTGCATATTCTAAGCAAGAACTACAATATCCACAGGGCAGGACAAGAACATGACATCTGGTCTTAAATGGGTAATCCAGGCCTGGGCAATGGGAGCATTATTGAGATTATGTTTGGCACAGTATGTTGTTAATTTAGATTAAATGATGATGGCTTTTTACTGGTGATGATGGAAAAGCACAACTGTGGGAATTTGTGACATTCTGTTTGAATTGATTACTCAATAATTGCTCTTGTATTACATTAAATTCACACATACAGTATCATGTTATGAAAATACAGAAACGTCATGTCATTTCATTGTGAATTAATTAAAGTATAAAATTGACAGAAATATGCGACCCATCATAACATGTCAAGTATTCATTAGGCCTGGTTTGAACCAGCTTACACCCTAAATGTGACTTAATACCTGATTCGACTTCTATTAGTTACATTTTAAACTGATAAAAAAAAAAATCCATATATAATTACATTTACTCAGCTTGCTGGTTGTCTGCATATTAAACATTATTTTATGCAGTGTTAAAAAGATTTGAATGGGGCCTCCATCAGATAAGCAGCAGACTCTCAGCCAAAATTCATAAGCAAGAACTCAATTAATCCCCCATTAGCTGAGACTTACAGATGGTGTTGTATGCAGTAAGTGAAATGGAGATACTTGTTTTAAAAAGAAAAAAGACTTGTAGTCAATGCCTTGGGGCAACTCTATTTCCTTTAGTTCCCACATTACCTTTAAGAGTCCGGGGTCTCTGGGGAGTCATTTCTCATGGCTGCATTTTGAAGACAGCTTAAGGAAAATCAAATGGTGACTCTGTCATGCTGTAGGATTTTGTTGGGGTAGTTTGGTTCCACTTGTTCCCATTAAAGGAATCACTTGCTCACTCGATTCAAATTTATTCAGATTGATGACCTTTGTGCCATAACTAAACATTTCTATTGTGATGGGAGTGGTGTCTCCCGGGATGAAAATGCCAACATCTACATGGCACAAGCGCACAGTCAATGGGTTTATGGGTATAAAAATATTGAAATGCTTTATAATGGTTGTTATCCATTTATCCACTGCATTACTGTTGTTATAGCATCATGTGCAGTTTGAATATGTTTTTGTTTTATTTTTAGTGCTGTCTCTGTCATAGGTTTGCTACTGCCTGTCTTTGCTTTGTTTCTACTATTTGATTTTGACCTTTGCCCATTTCCCCATTTTTCTAATTATATACGTCCCTGAGTTAAAAGATGCCCGTCTGCTTATATTTTACCTACTATGTTACTTTTTTTTACTATGTTACTAAAATTGGCCACATGCACCGGTACATGGTTATGATCGTTATACAGTACATTGCATGTTACATTAGCCTTTATAGTCAGGATCTTCCACTCCAGTCCTACTGTGCTTCTCTCTTAGCAAGGACTGGCAGGTTTAAAGATTATATTAGCTGTTCTGTCTGATGCAGAAAAAGGCAGCTGTGATGTGCTCTAATGCTGTATTGATCTTTGTCATCCTGCTGCTGGGAAGAGTACTTATTCCTACCCCCAACACAAACACACAGTTACCTTATACACATACACACACTCATGGATGGACAAACATTCTCTGTGGGTGACAGGCCACAGCCACATGTCACCTCGATCAATAAGTACATGCAGTGTAAAACTGTCCATACAACATGATGGTGAATAGGCTAAATGTACAAAAACAGACAAGATGTGAAATCCTCACATATGTGCAGATGTCTTCATTAATGTTGCATCTGTGCCATAGTATCATCACGCTCAAGCATGAACTTTAATGAAGATATCATAACTGACGCAAATTGGAGGTTCCTAATCACCGCCAGCTGCCGCATATAGAGAAAGTCACCCACCCCCACACACTCACTATATGACGACATTAGATTTGAGCTCATTAATGGCTGTGTTGTGCTGGTCTCGTATAAAAAAGGTAGTTCCTGGATGATGGCGTTGTTTCTGAGCCAAAATGATGGTTGGGAAATAAAAGCGGTGACATCAGAAGTTTGGAAATGGCATAATTTTTGTCACAATAAAAACACATTAAGCAAATAAAGATTTACTAGCTTTACAAAATGATGCAAAATTGTGTAAATAGTGGTATTACAACAAACAATTCATCTCAAGTCAATTACAGTATCTTATAAAAAACTAGCCAGAGGTGATGGGGCGAGGAAACTCTCTCTTAGCCAACATGAGGAAAAAACTTTGATAGGAACCAGATGTTCTAGAAAACCCATTCTGTTCCATTGATACACAGGAACATGTGAATATGAATTATTACTCTTTTTTTTTTTTTTTACAATTTGACACTATAGAATGAAGCACTGGGGATTTGAATTGAGAAAATCACCAGGATTTTGGCATCGGTCTGTGTAGTTTTACCTAGCATGACTAACATTTAGAAAAAATGCTACTCACTCACAACTAACCGCTGTCCATAGTTCTTTGTAACTCAATGGTTATCAAGACCAGATCTACTTTTTTTTTTTTTTTACAGTTTTTACACATTTTTCAATTCCTGTCTCTGTGTGCATGGAGTTTGCATGTTCTCCCTGCGCTTGGTGGGTTTCCTCCCACAGTCCGGCACAGTACGACAGATTGGTCGTAGTGTGTGAATGAGTGTGTTTGTGCCCTGTGATGGATTTTCACCCTATGCAGGGTGTACCCCGCCTTGTGCCCTAAGTCACCTGGGATAGGCTCCAGCACCCCCCCCCCCCCCATGATCCTGAACACAGGATTAAGCAGTATAGATGATGAGTGAGTGAGTGAGTTCATTTTTGAAACAGTCCTGCATCTAATTACACAATGGCCTAAATATGTGATAAAGGTGGCTTTTTAACAAGGTCTTGTTAATTCCCTGAAGCATCAGCTGTATGTCAGTGTGAAAGAAATGTAACTTCACTGGCAAAGGAAGTCTGGTTCTTGAGAATTTCCAAGCAACATATCTTCTGATTAATACTTCAGCAGAAGTCACAGTGGGCAAAATGACAGCAGTTAATCTCATTCCTCAGGGTGGATATGTGAGAACGCTTGGTTAAAGAAGACATACTGTAGTACAGGGGGAAAAAAAAGTATGAGGAAAAATATACGCTGACCATAGGACAGTGCATCTATTGTTGGGAATGGTCTCGCCAATGAGCACCCCACTGGTCTAGTCTACAGGGGTGTAGAGGGGATGGGATCCCACCAACTTGAGAGAACAAATAAGTGAGAGCTGGTGTATATGAAGCATGCAGAACAAAGAAAGGCCAACATGGGAGTGTATCGGATATTTCATGGCACCGTGAGAGGTGTTTACTAAGTCTGATGCAAATTAGACTCATTTATCCATCGTTATTAACTGCCTTATTCTACAGTTGTTAGGATCCTGTGATTTAAAAGAATGGAAAACAGAAAAGACGAAAACAAAAATAATTGAAGCAGGTGGACGTAGGATTCAAATCTAAAAGCAGCCCTCACCTTTAGTTTAGACAACCTGGGAAACAGGATGAGGCCCACTCTCTTCCTCATGCCTGGCTCTCAGAGTGGTCTACTACAGAATGCCTCAGAAGGGGATATCCTCACACGTGCAGCAGTAGTCTTTTGTTTAGCCGATTTCTCTCGAATGTGTGTTTTTGGCATCCTTCCTCATGAGCACCAGTGTGTGTAAGAGGAGGTACACATGCACCAGATGTTTTGAGCCCCTTGTTTACTTGCCTTGGAGGGAGCTGGGAAGGGGTCTGCAGCTTCCGGAAAAGAGGAGGAGGAGGAAGTGAACATGGACCTGAACAACTTGATTGTTTGCTTCGCCCACAGCACCAGCAGTACATCCAAACATCTTGCACAAGGAAAAAAACAAAAACAAACAGCTGACCTGTAGTGAGTGCAAAGCCCCGCCCCTCCCTTCCCTTCCCTCTTCCCCTTCTCGGAGCTTCCGGCCCTCTCTTCTCCAACAATTGTTTCGACACTTTTAATGGATTTGGTTACCTCACCTCTTATTTCTGCATCATTTGATTGTGCAAGGCTAATTATGGTCTTTCCTGCACATGTTTTGACTGAGCATAGTTCAGAGCATCAAAACAAGACTGTTGACTATTATTTTCTCATGACTTAAGATGCAAGGTGTACAATTTTATCTCTCTCTCTTTAAGAGGTTTAGAATATCATATTCAGCTAGGAAAAGTGTAATAATATAAAATAAAACAATTGTAACTCATATTTGTAAAACTTATCATATTGACACAAAGTGGATGTGGATGAACTTATGCAGTGGGTGTTTGTTTCATCATCTCACAGCTCGAGGGTCCCCAGTTTGTCTCTGAGCTCAGGTTATGGAATTCATTGAATCTTCATTGAATTTTACATGTTCTTTCTGTGCCAACCTGGATTTCTGTGTCTGTGTGTGTGTGTGTGTGTGTTTTTTTTTTTTTCTGTGTGTGTTGTGCCCGTAACTTAACTTCCAAAGTTTCACATCGGAATTCAGACTTCTGACTAATCTACTGTAGATACAGGCTACAAACACATGGAACAGCCACTGGGAGAGCAAACAGTGTTCAGCAGTTGTAAACAACAATCCTGTTTTTTTCTTTTTCCATTTTTTTTTTAAACCCAGTCTCCATAGGTATTGTTTTGGAAAAGCCTAGGCTCAGCTGAACCCTCTGAACCTGACAAACAATCAGTTCTGTCCATGTAGGCGGCTTCCTATGGCCTTCCTGTTGTAGCGCAGGTCCCGAACCCCCACGGCCTGGCTTGAAAACACACATCACCCTTTCCCAACCGATTCCAAGGCCTTCCCGTCTTCCTGTTTTCATCTCCTCCCTGCTCAGTTTATTTTAGTCAGCGGGGAAATGTGGTAGTAGTGTTTGCACTGTATGGGGGATTCTTAAGGTGAATTCCTGTGAAACGGAGGTGACTAATACACACACGACCATATTTGGAAATAGAGATGACTGACAGTGTATTGCCGTATTTGATGCATATATTTTAAGAACAAAAATACGAAATGCACATGTTAATGTGGATTTACCAATACATCATGACTTTAGTCCCTGATAAACACAAATAAAAACAAATGTCCTGTTCCAGCACAGAAAGACTTAGTAGAGGAAATTCTCTGCTATGTTTATCTAACAAGACAGACCCTCGGCAGTATTTTTGGAAGCGATTGAATTCTTAATTTAGCTCAGAACATTCTCTTTTTGATTTACTAGCACTCATTACAATAGAAGTGCTGCTACGGGGGAAATAGGTTTTCGCCCTTATGAGTACTCTACGCTGTAGTTCTTCCCTCCAAATAGCAAATTAAATCCAAATATCGTGACTGTGTGTTCATGTTCTGCCCTTTTGTGAACGTCTCTGTTGTTTACTCCAGGGTGACAGTAAGGACATTTTTGACACCTTTCTGGATTAACAGTGTGTTCTGACCTTCCAGCATGCTCCACTCTACTGCACCGAGACAGTCAGTGTCAGCACACACATTGCATTCGTCAGCAAAAACTCCCCAGCTAGTCCAACATCAGGGTTCCTTCAATGCATAGAAGACAGACAAGGAGGAGGACAAGCTTATAGTAGAGTGAGACCAAATTTGGCTACTGTTTATGAACTGGATGGAGTGGGATTATCAGGTCGCATACCTGTATGTCAGTTGTTTGCGTTTGAATTTGCGGACTGTGATTGGCTGCTATGATGTCAACATGACGTACCGTAACTCAATGTTTTAGCTGACGGCATCAGACAGAGCTGTGGACTTGAGACAAACACCACTGATGATGTGCCTATCCTGCTTTTTATGACGGGGCCCCCTATGGACTTCATGACTCTATGTACGTATCCTGTTTTTAAAGTCCATTGGAAATTTCTGTGATGTTTTTCTTATGCAAACGGGACATGGAGTAAAGGAAACACACAGACTATTTTTGACCAACACACTGAAAATTCCTTCTTCCTGTTGAACACTGAGTATACCCTGATACTCTGGCAATGCTTTAGGGTTGTGACCAGTAATCATAATAAAGTTAGAACAGTTGAATAATCCTACTAACATGACTTGACCTATATCCTCTGGAACCAGAATATTTTTATTATGTAAAAAAAAAAAAAAAAAAAAAAAAAAAAATCTAAATATTTATGGTTTTTTTTATTAAAAGAATTTACCAACTATGCAGAAATTAGATTTTTGTTAAAACACAGGTAGACAGTGTCAGTTTGGGGGAAAAAATATTTTATTTGTTTGTATAAAAATCTAAACAAAGGCGTCGAAAAAAAAAATTATACTGTGAAGCACCTGGTTTTCTTTCCAGCATAGGAATAATGGATTTACTTCCAAAGCTCATGCAAATGCCTTTGACCTCTTTGTTGGGGTTACAAACACTGACATTCTGTTTTTGAAAACCTTGTTTTATTCTTCGTCACAAACAATGGACAGTGCGTCTGACCTCATATACTCATGTCATTCAAAAGGCCATCATGCAGTGCTTAGAAGAACAGAGGACAGGAAAATGGAACCAGTGCAGTCAGAGATAACAAAGCCATCCCCAGAACCAGCTGACATTCTGACCCAGAGACCAAAGACGCAGAGTGGGTGGATGCATGAACGCTGTCCATATAGACTTTTAGAATGACACACACAAACCTGTTACGTCTGAAAGTCTCTACAATTGTAGGACCAACCTCTTAATTTATTTATTTAGTTATACAGTATAAACCTAATGTTAGGGCATAAACAGCGGCCATGGCACACGGGATTCTCCATTACCATTCCCAGATCCTAATTAAATCACACTGTTTCTGTTAATTAGCACTATTAAACTTTTTAACTTTTTATAACAAAATCTGAAAAGTGTGGCGTGCATCTGTATTCAGCCCCTTTTACTCTGATATCCCTAATTGGAACCAAATGCTTTCAGAAGTCACCTCATTAGTTAACAGAGTTCACCTGTATGCAATTTAATGTGAAACACTCTGAGTTTTGTTAGTGAACATCAGTGAACAATCAGCATCATGCAGGTTCAGGCAAACCAGCCTAAGGAAAACATCTCATGGAGCACTGGTAAATTTTGTCAATTTTTGGCTTAAACGCAATTAACACTGAAAACACCATCCCCGCCATAAAAGATGGTGGTGACAGCATCATTTTGTGGGGATGGTTTTCTTGAGCAGGGACGGGGAAGCTGGTCGGAGTTGATGGTATGATGGATGAAGCCAAATACAAGGCAATCCTGGCCTGTCAGTTTACTGTAGATGGATTGCCATGTCTTGGTAGGTTTGCAGTTGTGCCGTGCTCTTTTCATTTTTGGATAATGGATTGAACAATGCTCCGTGAGATGTTGTCCTGGGGCTGCTGTGTTCCTTTGGTTCCATTATGCTGTTTGTTCACTAATGTTCTCTAACAAACCTCTGAGGGCTTCACAGAACATCTGTAATTATATGGAGATTAAAATACACACTACACTTTTCAGATATTTATTCGTGAAATCATTTGAACACCATTTATCTAGTACCTTTCACTTAACAATTATGTGCCCCTTATGTGTGTTAGTCAATCACATAAAACCCCAATGAAATACATTTACGTTTGTGGTTGTAGCGTGACAAAATGTGGATGAGTTAAAAGGGTATGAATACTTTCGCAAGGCACTGTATATGACAAAATCATACAAAGTTAGGGTTCCTGCTGGAACTGGTTCTCGTATGAGAATCTTAAAAGCAGATACAGACAATGTAAATGCAGGTAAAAGTTATTCCCTTACACGAGGCCAACTGGGTCTCTGTAGTCTTCTGTAACCTCTGGAGTTTCAGTGCATGTGCAAGAATTTGCTTTGCATTGGGTGCTGGGCCATCGGAGACTTATCGTAGGGACAATGTCCTTAATGGAGCCAATCCTACAACTAGAAAATGTTATTGGAGGAAACTGGAGAACTTGGAGAGAACACAAAAATGAAACACCATGAAAGTCAGCACAGACAGTAACTCAGGCTTCAGGAATGAAGCAAAATCTCATCACTATAAGCACAAAAGCTACCTGCTGCTCCATCATGTCACAGTGTCATCTTTAACTTATAATAACATTTTTATTTATATTGGTCAAGATCATGTGCAATGGATCTGGAGCCTATCCCGAGAACTCTGGCTAATTGGCACACACATACTAAACAAGTACACACACACACACACACACACACACACACACACACACACACACACACACACACACACACACACACACACACACACACACACACACACCTAGGGGTAATTTAGAGACATTAAGCTGCAAACACCCAGAGGACACCCTGACAGCTGAGGCACCAACACTACCTGTTTAGACTACCTACATTAATATGACATAATTTATTTTTTATATATTACATATATAAGTTTTATAGGTTTTGATTTGTTTGATATTTAACCTTGAAAAAGGATCATATTTTGATATTTTGAATCATAACTGATGATGATAATAGTGATAATAATAATAATAATAATAATAATAATAATAATAATAATAAATTATTTCTTTTTATTAAGACAGCTTTCTAGGCCTGAAAAAGGTTACAAATGGACTCATTTATTCTTCAAATTTCTTTCTCTTACACCAAAATAACAACAGCAACAGAGTAATAGCTTGCAGTGCCAGTGCCAGCATGGCGATTTAGATAATCTTTTACTCAAAGGGTAAGAGATCATCTAGGGTCTCTAACGACAAATGCTGATTTTACTGGAAGAATTTCAAAAGCTCTGCACAATATTTACAAAGTGTAAACATTTCAGCCAATATGTTTGCACGTCAGTGCAGGGTAAATAGGTCAATACGCTTTGATGTTGGGAAACTATGCGCAGATCTTTTGTAGGTGCACTGCTTCGTGTGGCAACAACATATCTACACTTTATAGTCAAGTGGTTTCAACATGAGTAGTGCTTTCTGTTGTAGCTTTCATCAGCTAGCACACAGCATGCTGACCTCACTTTAGTAATAATTTGTAAGCAGTTGCCAGCGGGGAAAGGCGTGTGGTTGAAGCACCGCTCAGTAACAGATCAGTGCCACAAATTACGCAAGAGTGTATTTACCATCAGTGCGCATGGGAATTTGGTTTTGCAGCGTTTGGTTAGTACTTGTTCGATTCAAATCAATTTTGTTTGCATAGTGTTTTTAACAATAGACGTTGTGACAAAGCGTGTGGGTTGTGGTGTGGCTTGGTAGTAAAATTATTTTAGATATACTTTGATCTAAGGTTTGTTAGCGTGGTTCAACATGAAATGAATCTGAAGAGTATGTTTACTGTTGACTGCTTTTTTCCATGTTGACAGACGTTTTTTTTTCAAGGTCCAGGAACCAGCTGCCAAGGACCCCTGAAAATGTATTTTCAAAAAGCTACTGTACTGTAAAGCTGCATCACCATGATCATGTCTGAGAACAGAACAGAAAGGGTGTACAGGAAAAGTGACAGTACCTAGTGAGTAAAATGCGCTTCTAAACGTCTTGTACTTAACCAAACAACGTCCTGATCCTTACACAGTAAGGTCACTTTGACTTTATATTTGAATCGTGTTTAATTCCTGATTTCCTTCATGGTGCCTGTGACATACCCCCATTGGCCTGTGGCATCCACAGAGCTAGGGAGAAGCAAACTAATAAAAAGACAGAACAAGAACTTGGACTGTCCTGGACTGACCTGTCACCGCTATTTCAGTCTGCCCAGAATGGATATACAGTATTTAGCTGCAGTGTTGTTGGCATCTGCTCAGACGCCCACTGTTACCAGCTCTGCCCACTGTGCTCCTGCTCCTGCTCATTAACTCACTGCCAGCAGGAGAAAGGCGGGACCTACCATGGTGGAAAAGGAAAGATGGTGGAGGGGTGTTTGTAGGCAGGATGGACAAGTGCCAGTACCATGCTGTACAGCCAAATGCCAGCTGGACTCCAACTCATGGGAGAAAAAAATAAAATGGAATTGCAGCACTGCATTAAAATTGAGAGATAAAATATCTTCATGGCCAGAAACAGGCAAAGACACAATATCTATTCTCATAGTCCCCAAATCTGTATTCATTAAGTTGAAAGTACAAAATGAATTGCCAGTAAATGTTATCGAGTATCAAAAGAAGAAAAACAAAACATAGCAATATATGGAAAAGCTATGCAAATTTGTCCCAAGGTGTGAATGAGTGCATGAATGTGTCTATAAATGCTTTCAGCATACTGACTTTCCATATGGATTGTATTCCAGCATTATGCACACTATTCCTGAGAGCCACCATGACCCTGGTTAGGATAAAACCTTATCGTTATGAACATGCATGAACAAATAAACAAATGAATGAATAAACAAACAAATGGAAGAATAAATGAATGATCAAAATAAAGAAAGAATTAATGAAATTGGAGATGTCACATGGAGGACCCATGTGGTCTATTTGGGATGCCTGTGAGGACTGTGAAGATGGCAGGTGACTACAGTCACTCAAGGTTCCGGACTGAAATTCCCACAAACAGTGTTGTACCTGACCCACCTATAATGAAAGTGGACTTCATATTAACTTAAGCGCCTATTAACTTAAGCTTAATAACCTTCCTATTAACTTAAACTTCTGTTTCAGCATATTTAACATCTACTGTAGCCTTCTAACACACAGTACATTTGCTGATTAATCCCTGGAATTATGAGGATGAGGACGGGTTCCCCGTTGAGTCTGGTTCCTCTCATGGTTTCTTCCTATTGACATCTCGGGGAGTTTCTCCTTGCTGCCTTTGCCCTCAGCATTCAGGGTCACGGGGGGCCTGGAGCCTATCCCCGGAGACTTAGGGCACAAGGCAGGGTACACCCTGGACAGGGTGCCAATCCATTGCAGCAATCTGATCATTTTGATTTATAAATATTTTCCCACACATTTCATAGTCATTTTCCTATTTTTTTATTCAGTAAAGTGTACTTGCAGCTATCACCATTGTCAAAAGTGCTATATAAACAACTGAGTTAAACTAAATTGAATTGATGTTGGATGTTTTATAATCAAATCTGACCATATCCAACTTTAATGAATGCTTATGTAAAATTTAAATGCTTATTTAAGTCTTTTAAATATAAAAAAAAAAAAACATGCTGAGGCCCATTTTATGAGTCATCTAATAAGTCATACATTTTTTTTTTGGTATTACTGTTTTTTTTTTTTTGTGTGTGTGTGTGTGTATGTATTGCCAAACTGTTTAAGTGAGAGTGGAGTCTTTTATTTCAGTGCGTGATTCATGGTACTCTGCTTTGGCCTGCACGTGTACACTATGATTCAGATGACATTTGTTGCATAAATAAATTAGAATCAGCTGAGCTGTGACTGTTTGTGGTCCATGTGACAATGTCACTATTTTAGTCATCAAAGAATTTCTGTACTTATTAGTTAGCACTTTTCGCCTTGCATCTCCAGGGTCTGGGGTTTGATTCCTGCCTCGGTCTGAGTGCATGGAGTTTGCATGTTTGGTGGGTTTCACCCAGTACTATATGGGATTCCCAAGACTTCCAGATGATTCTAATTGGCATTCCCAATATCGCCCACAGTCTGTAAATGAGTGTGTGTATATGTGAGTTCCCTGTGATGGACTGGCACCACATCCAGAGTGTACCCTGCCTTGTGCCCTAAGTCTCCTGGCACTCCCAACCCTCTAGATGGGATAAAGTGATATGGATGATGAGTGAGTGAGTAAGTAATTTCTGTAGTGGACCTGAAATGCAAAGTAATTATTAATTGTTTATTTATGCTTCAGTTGCTTCAGACAAAATAAAAAATGAAATAAGTTGCCATCTATTGCCTAATATATTTTTAGTTGCATACTATATATGAGTCAAGTTCTTCCACACCAAACATGCTCCTCCATGTCTTTACGGACCTTGTTGCACTACAGTTACGAAAGAACAGTAACTACACTTGAACACAAAATTTAAAAAATGCTTTACACATGCACACACACAAGTCGTCACAACGTTATATTAAACAGTACACACGCCTACAGGTGTTGACTATACGAGTGTGAGGAGACTGAGGATGGGAGACAATTACCCACAACCCCACACCACAAGATAAGAACCATCGCCTAAGTTGTGATCATGTGACACTCAGCAGACAAAGTGTATGTGTAATACTCGTATTTCAAGACCTCACTCGTTTATCAAGTTAAAATTTATTAAAATGTTTTGCTTGACTTGCAAAATGCTTGCAGACCAGGGAGTTTTTTATTGGCTAACCTTCTAGTCATCCTAGAATTAAAGTGCACTTTTCACAGGACCAGCCTGATTTCCAGGATAAACTGCACTATGGAGTCTTTATGAAGAAGCTTTATGAATATTTTTGAGCATATGCTGTAACAGAGAAGTGAACTGTGCTGCTCTTTTTAAGATTAGTAATTCTTTCCACCAGCTTGCAGTGTTCCACTCCAGTGCTTTCCTAAGCACAACCGGAACAACCTTTAAATGATCTTTGCAGCATTGTCACAGCTTCATGTGGCTGCAGGACAATAAAAGTGTCCTTCTGTCTTCCTCCTGTCCACCTGTCTATATGACTGAGGTGGCTAATTTTACTACAGTCAACAGTCTATTTGAGCCTTCGTGTTTTATATTGGTATAGTAAAACTACAAAGCATGGCCTTCAACAGCAAGACAAAGTCCAGAGCCATGGAGGCAGAAAAATCCTTTGAAGTTCAGGGACATTTTACACATTTCTTGGAAAGCTAAATTAATTATTACTGATTTAGTGTCTTGGTATACTAATTCAGAACAGTGTGTGAGTTCTAAAGGAAATATTTACCACTGAAACCAGTCATTAGTTCTGCTGTTGTACAGAATATATTAATATGGAATGTTCTTTATACTTTTCACACTTAAAGCTCAATTACATAGAAAGTAAAGAAAATACATGAAGACAAACCCATTTCATTTTTATCTGCTTTATTTTTTCTGCTTTATCTGCAAATTGCTTTTAACAGTAGACATTCTACAATACAGAAATCCAGATGTAGATTTATCCCTAATGAGCAATGGAAAGGAAAAACTCCTGGAGATGATGTTAGGAAGAAATCTTGAGAGGAACCAGACTTAAAAGGGAACCCATCCTCTTCTCAGTGGCACAGAATGCTAGGATCATAATAGTACACAGCTGTGGAAGAGTAAATTAGATCCGTATAAAGTGAGCTTAAAGGATGTTCAGTATGAGCATATTATGAATAAGTGTCCTGTGGTGGGCACAGGAAGCTTTTTTATGATTACTAAATCCAAATCCACATTATCAATGTAAGATTATCAACTGAAGCAGTTGTTAGACTTGGGCATAAACTGTTTTTGAGTATTATGTATGTATTATGTCGTAGTATGTTTTTTTTATTATAATATATGTATTATGCGTCCATGTGGGATTAATCCATAGTAAGCTACAAATGCAGCTCCACGCAAAATTAGAGCATCAGTCATGAGGGTAAGAGGAGCCACAGTAGTAGAAGTGGGTCAGGGTCAGTCTCCAACATCAGCACTTATCTTAGAGTGGTTTAAAAGCATTTCTTTATGGTCAGAGCTCAGGCGGGAACTCCTTTAGGTCTAAGGTATCCATAGCTATACTGGCTTAATGATCAGCATTCTTCTCAGTATATTCTTTCTGTTGGTGCTTTGATGATAATGGTGAAGGTGGTGTCATGTCGTGTCATTTATAAATGCATATTCATATATCTAAAGGAGTGCAAAAGTCTTGAGCAACTCATCATTTCAAAGAAGAAATGCAATGAAAAGCTGCATTAATATTTCAATAATTCTGTCTTTCAATAATCAAAATGCCAAATTATGGTCATCAAAACAATTTGCATTGAAGCCCTGAAACATAATTAGCTATATTGAAATTGAAGTTACATATTTCAAGTGGGTGCAATTGATCCTTTCCCTCTCTTTCCATATCTGCAATAAAAATGGCATCAAAGATAAAAGGACCTTTGCTAGCACTGCATATTTTATATATGAATGTATGTTCTCTGCCAAGCACATTTAGATCAGCTCTCATGTGTACTATTATTTATGACAGCCAGAGTAAGAGCCTATGTTAGCATCCAGCACGTGGCTCTGAGTGATAAGATGTTTCAGATGCAGTACAACAACTACAATGATTCCAGGGAACACCATAGAGCAATGCCAATGTTTTATACTCCAATGTTTTATTGCTGCCCAATCTGACCCTGCAAGGTGTTCTCAACTGTTGATTGCCTTCTTGGAAGAGGCGCTGTCTTTCTTGGCATGGGGCAAAAAATTGTTATACCTAACAATTGATGACAGCATGAAGGAGGGTAACTGATATCCATGGTCAGCAAAGCAGGGAAAAGAAGCACAATGCGTGGCCCATGCTATAAGCTTTGTCAGATGCACATGGAGCCCTGTCTGTTACAGTACATGTGGCCAATTCAGGAAAAGCCCATTTTTGAGTGAGATCACTGAGCCTTTAGTTATCAAACCTGTCAGCTAGTGGCAGAGACCGTGTAATAGGCATGAATGGTGTGGTTCTGGGTAAAACAAAGCACTGTGCAGACCAGCCTGTATATTATACAGTATCAGGTGTTTTGACAATGTTTACAGTGGCTATAAGAAGCTTCACATCAGCAGCAGCAGCAGCAACACAATTCAGGTTCCTTAACAGCACAATCAAACAATCCATTAGTCTCTGGTTCAACCATGTTCTTTTGCGTTAAACCAAACAGCTGTCTGAACACAGGTGCAGTTATTCCGCCTCTTGAGCCCTCTGTATTTACATTTCATTTTCAGTTTTAACCTAAATGTTGACCGGACAACTGGCAGCTGTGGTGTGTCTGCCACTGCTGACTGGTGTAATGCTGGATAGCCAACTGGGACCACCTAACTCTATAGCTATTACTGGAAAGCACTGTAAATAGTCAAACTAATTGTGTTTTAAAAAGGGCAATTCACTGACACTATGCCTATTGCAGCAATGACAGGTGAAAGGTTGTACACTTTGTTCCATGCTGTAAACCATGGCTTTTTTGTTGTTGTTGGCAAGAAGCCAAACATATCGAAATCAATCAGTCCCAGACATCCAGACGGCAGTCAGAGAGAGAGTGTGAGTTACCATGGAAACCACGATCAGTGCGACAGCCTGGAACTTTCAAGGTTCCCAGACTTGAGTGCCTTTTCTTTCAGATAGGGAGATTCTGACCTTCAGAGAATGCCTGATTTGTTTCAGGATTGCGTGTGTCTCCCTTTCTCTGAAAGGAGTAGCTCTGAGAGCAGTCACAGTAATCAGAGAGCACTCCACTACGGATTGCTGAAATATTGTAATGCTCTCTGAAAAAATGCTTTTTCATTCAAGACCCATGACATTCACACCAGCGCCACTTTCTTGCTTCTCATTGTTCATGCCAGCAAAGCTACTCTGGCACAGGCACCATTTAACCTTGCTGTGGCTCCATTTATATAGTGCCCATGTGAGGAACGACAGTCCCGTGGGATGGCTATGTGGAAAGGACATCTGAAATGTCAGCTGGGGTTGGTGAGAGAGGACTAGAGCTCTAGGTTGCCTGAGGAAATGCCAGAGACCTTTGTCTGATCATGTGACTACCTCATAAAAAAAGCAATCTTTCCAGGGATGCAAGTAACACCTGAGTCATGATAGGGAGAGGTGCCAAATAAGACCATGTGACCTGTGTTTTCATCACATGCAACCACTGATCAGCTGCTTTCATTAAAGCAGTGACCTTGCTGCTACACTCCAAAACCACACACACACACACACACACACACACACACACACACACACACACACACACACGCTTGTAACCGGTTTCTTCACTCTAACCAGCCCAGAGAATTTTATGTATCATTAATCCAATGTTACAACCTTCAGTCTTTCCATGCAGGCCCAGCATGCCAGTGGGTCTGTACACAGAGCTGGAGTTAACATGACTCACTGACTTCAGTGCCAGTAAATAGTAAATGTCTGATAGACATTCTGTCTATCAGAGTAAATTCACAAACAAAAATAGATTCATATCATTATTGTATATTATATTACATATCACATGGCACTATGAGGCAGACTTTCAGTTCAAGGTATCCAAAATGGAGAAAGGGCTCATCATAGCAGTACATGCAATAAAATTTATTTATTTATTTATTTATTGATAACGACTGCATAAAAGGAACATTAAGCCTCTATTTTATTCTTCTAATCAAGGATCATGAAGGACATCTAGAATTTTAGGAAAACTGAAAGCATGATAGCCCATGATACTCATATATTTGTTTGACCGTCCCATTCCAAAGCCTTTGTTGTTGTAACAGCCTTCGCTCTTCTGAGAAGGCATTCCACTAAACCTCGCAATATGGATTTATTATTTGCCACAAGAGCAAAGAGACCCCCACTTTGTGGAGTAATCATCTCCTCTAAAATAGTTCTGGCTTATTTAGGTCTGCTTTAAGAAGCATCAACGTTTTTGAGTCATATAACAGGACTGGCATAATTAGTGTTCTGAAAATTGGAAACTCTGCTGACAGTTCTGGAACCACTGTAGGTGTCTTGGAGAAGGCTGATGATCTTATGCGGCACGTGTTTTGCTTTGCAATTTCTTCCACAACTCTGGCCAGTGGATACTATCAAAGGCCAATTTAAAATCTATGAATACAACCACTTGTTTTTCCAGAAGCTGTCGGATGTCTAATATCTGATCAGTGCAACCATGCCTTGGTGATACCTCCCTGGTGATTTGTTCTCGGTGCTTCTGTATGTGCAGTTGGAGGATCCTCGTGAACACTTTCCCAACTATTGAGAGCAGACTTATTCCATGATAATTCTTGCGCTCTGTGTTGTCTCTCTCCTTCAAGAGTGGGTTGATGATCGAATTGAGACGTTGGAGCAGAAAACTGCCTACCGCCTTGTAAGCCTCGGCTGGTGCTCCATCAATACCAGGTGCGTTGATGGTTTTTTGCAGTTTGATGACCATTTTCACCTCGCTGATTGAGGGTTCCTCATCGCTTGCTGGTTATTTTGGGGCTGAGCTGGGCAGTGGATGGACTGAGAGGTTCTTCATGGTTGTACATTCCTTGGAAGAATTCTTGCCAACATTGCAGCCGTTCATTGGAAGAGCTGTCAAACATGCTATCTACTTTCCTTGTGTTGTCATTTGTTGATTTGAATTTCTCACTGAGGTGCCTAAGGGTGCTATATAGGGTGCGGTACTGATTTCTCTGTGTGGCTTCCTCTAGTTATGCAGCCACATTGTTCCAATGGAATTCGCGTTCAGTTCTCAGCTGATGTCAAATCTCTATAGAACACTCTGTACTTCTCATACTGTAGATAGCAATCTTTCCTCGTTTGCACTGATCCATCATGCGCAGACTTTTGTCTGATACCTATATTTGCATCTTTCATCTGATCAGTGGGCAACAGCCTTGTCGCAATCAAAAATCGTCTTAGAGATGTGCTTTTCTTCAGGAACCACAGTTGAAATTCTTTCTTGTAAGCTGAGACAGATAGCTTGAACCAATCCATTGTTAAAAGTGCAATTTTCTGTCATTTCACTCTCTGGAGTCATAGTTGAATTCTGGCTCAGATGAGGTAGTGATTGGTGCCACTGTCTGGGCCACACATTGTACGCACATCTTTGAGTGATGATCAAAATCGTTTGTTGATAAGAACGTAGTCCAGGACAGACACATTCCTACTGTTTACCATTTTGTGCACAGCAGCAATGTCATGCCAGAATAGGATTCTGCCTCATAGTTACAAAAAAGGGAAATCTAAAAACTACAATAGGCAAAGACATTCTAGGCAATTGAGTGGTTTCAACTTTGTTACAACAATTTTGAGTAGAACCACATAAGGGTATGTTGGTCAGGTGTGCCCAAATTTTGGCCCTAAGGTGTATTAAATAATGAGCTTTTCAAGGATATATACGATAATGCAAATTAACCTGTTGTGTGGCCTTAAAGTCTTTATCAAAATTAGGAAGGGTCAGATAATGCAATACAATACATTTGACCCTGGAGGTGCAAGGTGACAGTGCTAACCACTAAGCCACTGTGACGGCACTATGTGTAATTGGTGCCCCTAACTAAGGTGCTTAGAAATGGAATAAGTGTGTCCATCTCATTGCTGTTTATAGTGTATCTTTACTATGGCAAGCACATGGGAGGTGTGTCTGAGAAAGAGTGGCCTTTGCCACAATCCTCATATAAATGAATCTAAGATTATACTGAACACAAACTGAAAAATATTTAATTATTTTGCCTGTCTATCTATGACCTGAAAGTGTAACAGTAAAACGTCTTACTATATATATACATTATGTTACACCCACACACATTAAGATATACAAGATTACTATTATTATATTTCATAATAGTATCATATATGAACATATACCATATAGCAATACATTTTGTATTTAAAAATTTGACAGCCTCTGTATATATAGACCATTTATGTATAAATATATAAATATAAAGGCCATTTCCTTCCAAGGCTATGAAGCAGTTGTGGGATTAGA
Source organism: Clarias macrocephalus (assembly GCA_011419295.1). Taxonomy (NCBI): domain Eukaryota; kingdom Metazoa; phylum Chordata; class Actinopteri; order Siluriformes; family Clariidae; genus Clarias; species Clarias macrocephalus. The sequence continues at coordinate 81,484 of JAAGKR010000971.1, read as the reverse complement.
TACCCAGGCTCACATGACTCGCATGACGGTGTATGACGCATATGTGTGAGTTTATGGACATGTGTAAGTTTGTTTATAGCCTTGCAGCTACAGTAGGGTTGCTCATGTAAGGACCTGGGTGAATGAGTGACGCATATGACTCTGCAGCCATGACAGCAAGTCTACAGCAGGTGCAGGGGGTTGATGGATGTATAGACCTTTACCATGTAACAAAGTAATGGCACATTCAGTATCAAGCAATCAAGCAATGTTTTTCCATAGGCCTCTGGTCCAGGAACTGGGGCGTGGGACAATCTGCAATATTATTTCGTGTAGGAGGGCTTGAAGTGTGTTTGTGCTGTGTAACCTTTTAAGCTTAATTTACCTAGTATTAACTTACAATTTACTAATTAGATTTTTTAGCAAACTCAAACCCTATGTGAACCTGCTTTTGCACTACAGTGTGAGTGAGATTAAAACTTTCAAATTCACAAAGAAATTGAACAGACCTGAGAAGAACAGAATGGCAGACACACAGAGAGGAATGAGACATAACAGAGAGAGAGGGGGAGAGAGAGAACAAAATAGTAGTCATATGTTAGAAATACTGAATCACAGGCAGGGAGTCAGCCAATCTTTTGAACGTCTTGCTCCTCTGAATCACACATATGTAGCAAAGGCATTACAGCTGCCAGTTTCATGCCAGGTTACATAACAGGAACCATACCAGGAACAGTCTCATATCTCACACTGTCACTATTACACCACTCTAATATGGTTTATACGGTATTATGCCTTGAGTTAGTAGAGAAAGGTCAAAAGAATCTCTCATAATGTGTCTGTATAAAGCAGCGAAGTTTGCATTAGTTAACATTGGGAATTGGGAGCGACATGTTCCTGTCAATTCGGCAGCTCATTTTCCATGATTGAGTGTGAGTGATGGAGAGAGAGGGGGAGAGAGAGAGGGCTGCCAGGCTAGTGTGACATTTCCCCATGAGGACAGAGTGTTCTGGATATCACAGAGAGAGAGGCGGCTGAGGATTGAAAAATCAGCAGCGCTCTTATCATAGACAGAAAGGGTGAGTGCACACAGGCACACACAAGGAAATGAAAGATGATGCCTTTGTTCCTGTTTTAAATACGTTCAACCTACACACACGTACATGAAAAATCAAATATGCACATTATTACATTCAAACCTTCTAAAAAAGGGTTCCAATATGTTAACACAAAGAGGTGGAGAAGGGAATATACCAAATAGCAATATACTCATATTAACAACCAAAAATCAGCTAAACACTAAATGTCCATCTGTCATGTTATATCTGACAGTACCAGCTTCTTCTGCTAGAGTCAGCTCCTATCATGAGGGCTATCTGTTGCACTGGAACCTTATATCTTAGAAGGACTTGACCTAATAAGATCTATGCCTTGAAATGCCTTCCTGCCACAAGCTTATCTTGCTGTAGCTGAAATATATAAAATGAGGTTCCACATGAAATTAGATTTTCATATTTTCAGTATTTGAGGGACAATTCTACAACTTGGTCTAGAGGCTGAATCCTAGCCCAGACTTCTTTCTATCCCAGACTGTTTGTTCAGCACATCGGCCATATACATGCCAGGCGATTAGACAAAATAAAATCAAGCACAGAAAATTTAATGGGTTGGTTAAAAAAAACACTAAAGTCGTGCTCTATAAGAAATGATCAGAATTGAATATTATTAAGTGCAGAGTTTCTAAGACGTATAGACAATTTTTTTACATTGCTCCACAACAAGCTTGTTTACTGTTTTATTTTTAAATTTTCCAAGTTCTTGTGCTGAAATGTTTTGTGTGGATTTTAGAATATAGTTAGATGATAATTCTGCTGAAACCTGGCATGCCTGTTTAATCATATCAGCTCTAATGTCCTGGTCTCTGACACGGGAAACAGTTGTGCTGCATCAAACACAACTGATTAAAGGTACATGTGGTTAAACGTTAAAAACGAGCTCCTGGACTGTATGCTGTACGCTGTCATGTCTTAGCTTCTGATTACAGGGCTACTCACTAAACAGGAGCCTATGGACACTATTGTCAACTGTCATTATTAATGTCATCCATCCCCAGCAAAATCATCTTGGCTGCTTTCATCCTTCAAGTTGTTTTTAAAAGAATACCAAAGATAAACCTATCGCACATTGTCCAGTCAATCTATAAATGACATGAAATGACAAAAAAAAAAAAAAAGTTCCTTTTTTTTCTCTTCCTTGTACAAATTGAAAATGTTTGTGGTTACCATGTTCATCCTAAAAGTTTTGTTATCAAGCTATTGATATATGTCTATATCAGACTTTAGCCCACTCTTTAATATAATTACACCACTGGCTGTAATTTATATATAAGTATATACTTTTGAGAGAAACTAAAAATAACTATTAGTACATGCTTCCTTAGGTCAGGCAAACTCAAGTGCAATGGTGCTGTACTATTTTTGGTTGTCTTTGGCAACCCATCAGCAACTGATGTGTTGAAAGGTGTACATGTTTGAGTGAAAGCTGTGTTCTGTGTTTTTGGCCAAGGAGGTGTGAAAGGAGTGTCAAAGTGATAAACAGACAAGGCACAAAGGGCATCACATTTAACTTTGACCTGCTTGAGAACATGAAGTGGAGTTGTATGAATGCAGCGAGTGCTGCCAACACACACAGACGCACGTGAGCGCACGCACACACACACAGCATGTTCTACCACTTCTAAATCACATTAACTCATTGCTCTAAATCCATCATCATAGTGGGAGGCACGAAAAAGCAAGCAATATAAACATGCTGCCATCCCCATGAGGGTATAGATGTATGTTATTAATATTGGTTCAGGTTGTTGTATCCATCATACCTCTGACCTCCAATTACCCTCTCGACCATGCACAATATTACAGCTACGGCTACAGACTTTGCACGAGGCCTGTGGGGCCATGAATGCAATTGATCAAAGCACCAGCTTCATACACTAGCAGTGGGAAACATGGATTAAGCCACAACGTGTGAAATTGAGATCATTTATCTTCAGGGTTAGAAAATCTCTTGAGTTATGTTAGAAATTTAAGGAGCAAAGACAAACCAAGCATACACAAGTCATTAACAAGAGATGGAATAAGGAGATGCAGTGGGATGCAAAAATGTTTATGAACTCCAAAGGCACAGGCTGTACATAAATGACAATTTTGCATTTTATCTATAAAAATAATAAAATTGAAAAGTTGGCAGGACTGTACATTGAATATATTTGCAAAAACATAATTTGGGCGATGTAAGATAAATAATTAAATACATCCTGATTGTTTTTGGAATGTCTGTCTGTTTATTTGTTTGTTTGTGCAAGCATCACGTAAAAACTATTGAACAAATATTAATGGGGTTTACAGAGATGTATTTGGTCAAGCCTGAGATAACATAGAGGCTTTATTTCATTGCAATCGGCAATGGGAACTGAAGATATGCTACTTTGAATTTTTTTGGAAAACGGTCTTGTATCATAAAAAATTGACCATAAAATAATCATTAGTTTATCTCAACATTCAAAAGATGATGCTGTACATTTTTAAATAGATGTTTATGAGTGTGCAGTTGCAATCTCACACCATCATTCCACGCACTTCATGGTAACATGTAAAACATTTTGTTAACTCCAAAATTCTAATGATGCTGATGATGCATTGTAAACTCATCTTTCTGTATTTTTCTTTGTAATATTTTTATACTCTGCAGCATTGTTTACAATAAAAATTTTTGTGTGCAACAAAAATCAAAACATTTACCTTGATCCAATTTGTTGCGAATATGATTTATTACAAATACAAAAGGCATGGGTTTCCATATATATATTTTTTTTATAAAAAATTTAAACCAATATTAAAAAAAAACATTTCAATGTGACATTGACATGGGAATATATATATATTCCCATGTCAATGTCACAAGTTATTTTTTTTATAAAATATTATGTTATAGCCTGCACATGCACATGCTGATGTTTTTACATTTCAAAATTATATATAAAAAAATAATTATATATATATATATATATATATATATATATATATATATAAATGTTGAAATGTAAAAACATCAGCATGCGCAGGCTGCCACACATAATATTATTTTATAAAAAATAACTTGGACCAACATTACAAAATCAATGCCTTGCCTTTAAATAGCAACACTATTTCACCTTTTATCGAAGGTTTTGTGTTATTGTTTCCTAGTATCATCACCTAGTGGTTTTCCATTTCCATAATCCCCCTTGATAACCTAGAAGATATAATTATTGTCTTGGGTGCTGCAGTAAACAGAGGACAAATTATCATTGCAGCTCAGTTAATAGCTTGACTTAATTAAAAGTCAAGACTAGGGTTTTTTTGTCCTCGTTCTTTTTGTTGACACATAGAAGTGTCAGACATGATTAATTGCTTATCTATGAAGTGTGCTTTGATTGACAGTTGGTGGAAACAGACTTGACAGACTGCCAAATGTTGAAAGATCACCATAGTGCCAGGTCACCATGGTAAAATGGCTGAAAAGACATCTTTAAACAAAACAAAACTCCTAAAACATTACTTTAAAAGTAAGTACAGTGACCAAAAAAGAAAAAAAAAGAAAATCATGTTATTAATTCTTTCAATTTCCATGGGTAGTTTTTAACATTGGTTAACTGGAGAGAGAGAGAGAGAGAAAGAGAGAGAGAGGGGGGAAAAACTCTTATGCTTTGAAACCTCTAGTGACAAACAATTCTGGTCTCTGCTTAGTATTATGTGTAAATAGACACAATTGATGCTGTCAGGAAGAAGAATCTCTATTTGTGGATATTTCTCAGGCAGAAAGCGTAGAGCATGCCATGGGTGAGACGGGGTAGCGGGCTTCCAACAGCGTTGAGCTCTCTGTAAATTATAGCAGCAAGCTGAGACTGTCAGTCTGCATTTCTCTGAGGGCGAACAGTACATGGAGAACCCACAGCTGGGGTCTGCCTGACGAAAACAGTGCATCAGACACACACACAGATGCAATCCTGAAACAAATGATCTCAAACCACCACATCCTGAAATAGAACACGTGTTAGTCACAATGTGTTAAAAATCACATTATTCTGAATTAATTATACACTTTCAATATAATTGCTTAATTTATTGATGTGAATCAGAAATTTACCACAAACTATTTTACTGCCTTCCTTCTTTGTCTCAGCTGTCATGTCAAAGACCATACCAGGGTGATATTGTAATCTCAATCTATTTCTATACTAAGGTTATTGGTTACTTGGCTGTGGCAGCTAATTGAATGGGAATTTAGTGAAATAGAATAAATACACTTTTTACATTATTCTTTTTAAATATCTTATATTACATATTATATATTTTGCAGTAGATTTTGACAGTGAGAAAACAAAGCCATGAGGTTGAGAGGGTTATCTGTAGACCTCGAAACAGAATTTGGAGAAGACACAGATTTGGGGAAGGAAACGTTTACAGCATTGAAAGTGCCCAAGAGCATAGGAGCCTCCATCATTCTCAAATTAAAGAGATTTGGAGCAACCAGAAGTCTTCCCAGATCTGGACACCCTGCCAAACTGAGTGATCAGAAGTGATGTTCCTTGGCCGGACAGGCAAGCAAGAACCCATGGGTTATTATAAAGGTTATATATTATTATGAATCTTGAGTTCCCTTGGGAGATGGATAGTAACAGCCATCCCTCACACACTCCAACAAACAGGCCTTTATGGTAGAGCGGCCAGACAGAAGAACTTTCTCACTAAAAGGAACATGAAAACTCCTTAAGAACTCTGAAATCATGAGAAAAAAAAACTCTGGTCTGATGGCACAAAAATCTTACTACAGTGGAATCTTGGATTACGAGTAACTTGGTCTGCAAGTGTGTTGCATGATGAGCAAAATTCTTTAGTAAATTTTGAACTTTTGACTAAACAAGCAAGGTCTTGAAATACAGTACGAGTACTGTAGTACATGTACATATACACTTTGTCTGCCGAGCATCATGTGATCACAACTGAGCCAATGGTTCTTTTCTCTCTTGCACACTGCCGGATTGTGGGGAATTGTCTCCCATGCTTAGTCTCAGTGCGCGTGCATCACTCGTATAGTCAACATCTGTGGCGTAAAGGACTTTGTCATTTTGCCCTTATGAAGGGGAAAAAAAGTTAAAAAGGCTGGAGCAGTGCAAGAGATTATTCTGTTTAACAACAATCGACGTCCTCAAAAGGAGGCAAAAGCAAATGTCATTGTTAAAGAAGAAAATTACAGTAATTAGAGACTGTCAGAGAAGAGTGATTCTGTTAGTGCGTATGTGTGTGAAAGTCATCCTACACAGTAGCCCACTTCCTCTTGCTTCTTCTCTCGTCTAACACCATTCATGATACTTTTTAATGGTGAAGTGCAAGTTTATTTTTAATTTATTTATATTTTTTTATTAGTTATTTTTATATGAATATTCTGGGCTGTGGAACAAATCATCTGAGTTTTTTCATTATTTCTTATGGGAAAATTCTCTTTGATATACGAGTGCTTTGATATACAAGCATGTTTCCGGATCAAATTAGGCTCCCAATCCAAGGTTTAACTGTATTTAGAATCAAGAAATCAGGCACTGTGCATCGCCTTTTTAAAACCAACCCTACAGTCAAACATCATGCTGAGAGAGTGTTTCTCTGTGACTGGGAGATTAGTCAGTATAGAGGGGGAAAATGGATGCAGATAAAATAAAGATCTATTCTCCAAACCTTCTCCAGGCTGGTGCAAAGGTATATATTTCAACAAGACAACAACTCAAAGCACACAGAAAAGAAAACTCAAAACAACTCTGTGAATGTCTTGCAGTGTCCCAACCAGAGTCTGTATTCAACATATTTGTCAACGTATTAGTCAATGTATTTGGTGTGATGATGCTTTGAGGACCTTTTACTCTTTTTTACCTGCTTGTCAATAGTCACAGATTATGTGCAGCATCCATAACAGAAATCCCTACTATAGACAAATAGAGGCTTTAATTATAGGCAGTATGATGAGAAAATAATCAACACCTTATGAACAATGAAACACTACAGAGTTGTAAAGTGTGTGTGTGTGTGTGTGTGTGTGTAAGAGACAGAGAGAGAGAGAGAGAGAGAGAGAGAGAGAGAGAGAAAGTGAGTGTCATAGTTCTTGAAAGACCTCAAAGTTCAAGTGGTATTTGTTTAGCATTCCTCATGAAGACAGTCTTAACTGTTTTGTCTGTTGTCTTTCTTATCCTCTCTCTCTCTCTCTCTCTCTCTCTCTCTGCAGTTTAAGTCTGATAAATGGCTGTCACATACTGTACAGTACACTGTCTGACATTCATCTAGACTGCAGCAAATGTAAGCACACTACAGACATGCATACTGTAAACGAAGAAATAGAAATTATTTGACCTGACCATAATTCTTACATTAAACATCTACATTTGACAGCGTGCTGTTAACACATTACTCTGCCACCATCAGAGCTTCCGTTTATCAGCCACTTATTAATACAATGTTTATTTTTGTTCATTCCAAGAATTGTTGTTATTTAATATAATTTATTTCATATCAGGTAATACTATGTGACTTGCAACCTTGATGTACTGGAAGAGTAAATATCTGAACAGCATATCCTTAGCCAGAAGATTGTTGTCTGCAGCTGGCAGCCCAAACAGCTTCTCAAAAGAGATGACAGACAACAAGTACATCTCCAAAGCCAGACTATATTTTATCTCATGCCCTAATCTGTTGCTCAATGCCACCAAGTACATCAGTTACTCGCCCTGTCTACTAGCTAGAAAGGAAAGTATGTTGATGAATCCCAGACATACCACAATATAGTCTGGTTTTTGAAAAAGATTGAGAAAAGCACAAATCACAGATAGAATAAGGTCTTCTATGTTTCAGCGAATGCTTTGTCTTGTCATGGAAAACATCTATAAAATGATAAAGGGAAAATAAAAGATAAAATTCCCTTATATCAGAAACGCAACTGAAAAGTTAAATTTAGGCAGTGAGATTATGAATTTGAAGATAGTGACTGAATTTAAGATGTATTTATTTATAGGTCAATCTATTGAGAATTTAGATTAAGCTTCAACGAGACTTTTTTTTTTTTGTCCCTTTTCTAGTAAAGTAGGTGTATTTTTCTTTTTTACTCTTTTTAGCTTTTTCTTAAGGTGGATGTTTAATATTCTTTCCTCAAGTCAAGAGCGGTGACTCTATTTAGATTGTACTGTCTATGCTTGTTATGAACCCGAGTATCTGAGCTGTGGGAGGGCGATTTGTTTGGGACTTGGAATCTTCTCCCAGCCAAAAGGGGATAGTCATGTAGATAGAAAATGCAATGTGCAGGTCCTCTGCATGGATACTGAATGCCTATAATAACCTTTTTTTTTTTTTGTCTTGTGCGGAGAGATAATTGGCACATAAATGTCACTTTTTTAGTCTGTGGTTCTCTGTTTCATGGGCTTAGAATTGATGTAAAATGAGACAGCAGAAATAAAAACTACTTCAATAACTCCAGAGTGGTCAATGACATTAAAAATGCAGTCAAGCACTCATAAGTGCAATTAGTATTGACTATCTGTGAGTAAATTGTAGATTATATAGGAAAAAGTCAATAGTGTTGTTCAAGAAAGGAGGTGTAGCAGCATTCAACCCTTAAATTTATTTGTCACTTTATTTGTGACTTTTTTTTCCAGCTCTTGTCAAATAATTTTTATTATATAAATGAATGTATGTGTACTGCTGTGAATGAAGTTTGCATGAAGTTATGTAATATTCAAAATTTGCCAGTTCAGTAGTAATCACCTTGGTCTGAAATTGTGTTCGTGTTACCATCAAGCAGGATCTCTTTTTGTGCAAGCCCTAGGACACAACTGCATCTTCCAGGTGAAACTACACGTTACTGTGCATTTTAGTACGCGTAAAAACGCATTTTAATCCATAATTTGCATAATTTAATACATAATTCAAAACTTTATATTTTCACAAGCAACACATTTTCTTCAGGTTTACACTAATTGATCCTGCATTGCCAATTTCTGATGAATTGTTAGTAGCGTGCAGCTTGGGGTACTGTGTGATTTCTGACGCACACGCCACATCACTCCTTTTCACATTTGACATGCAAGAGAGGAATCTGACAACCTCCTGTTCAAAGAAACAGACAATAAGGTGAGAGGGTTTAGGCCATCAGGGGCCTGAGCCTTTTTAATTACTCTGGATGCTTGACAGTGGGAAAGGAGGTGTTGATGGTGTTAGAGTGGAAAGAGAATAAGAGAGAGAGAGAGAGAGAGAGAGAGAGAGAGAGAGATTGGTTCTCATTTGTTCTCTTCCTGCCCATACACACAGTAACCCCTCCTCAAATAATGTGATAGAACTACACCATACTGGGTGTAATGAACAGTGTTTATAAATCTATTTATGGCTATGTGAAGAATGTGTCACAAACCTGTGAAAAGCTAAAAATACTGTATAACACTTCCAATGGTGTCTTTTATTTATGACGCCAACACATGTGCAATGTTTACCAAGAATTTTACATCCTTTGACGGAATTTATAAGTTAATATACCTGTCTCGAGTGAATATTACTGTATTCCTTTATCATACATCCTGACAAGTTTGTTAACCATCCATATTTTGTATTTTTTTGAAGAGTATAAATTTACACGAGACACCAGGGAGAGGCCGTTAATTAGTCAATACACAGATGCTGCAGACATTTTGAATAAGAGATAGCAAGCCTGCATTTCTGGAGGTAAATGAGCAGGCAGTAAATACGGTTTTGGCTTCGTGACTCCACTGTCGCTTTTCCCTAGTGTATAATCTCTTTCTCTGGGTGTGTGGGCGTTTGTGTTTGACCTTCCTTGCCACGTGGCTACAAGAAAAAAAGCCTACACAAGGGAACTCCTCCTCTTCTGTTCCCCTTAGCACCCATCCAGACCTCTGGCCAATCCAATCCAGTGGTGATCCTTCAGCACCGTTAGGACAGGTGTAAGTGAAACTGGAGGAATATGTGTGCGGTCATCTGAAAAAGAACACCAGTCATTTTGCAAATGTATGTTTCAAACCTGGGTTTAGTGTTGGGTTTCCACCCCTCACCATCTTTTTAAATAGTATCAGAGGGGGCCCTGCCGCTGACAGAGAGCATGGGATACTCCAACGTGGGATGGGAGGGTGGGGGTGGGGGAATGACCATTGTGACCTTTTTGTGGCTTGTGGCTGTGTTAGTGATTCAGTATGCAGATAAATTATAGAGTAAACCGTAAAACATTTCTGCAAAACAAATATACCAATATATGCTATTTGTATTTTGCAGTTCATTCTACCACACGTATGAAATATGGAAATACATATAAAATGTATTTATTTTTAAATGAGCATGGTGGCATCGTACTAAGCACTGTCGCCTCACGCCTGCATGGTGGACGGTTTGAGTCCTGCCTCTGTTCTCCCCATGCTTGTGGGTTTCTTCTGGGGACTCCAGTCCGACTCCGACTCCCACAGTCTGAAGACATGCACATTAGACTAAGTGACATTCCCAAATTGCCCATAGTGTGTGAATGAGTTTGTGATGTGTGTATTTTTGTGTGCCCTGTGATGGGTTGGCCCCCTGTCCAGGCTGTTCCACGCCTTGTGCCCTAAGTCTCCTGGGATAGACTCCAGGCCCCCCATGACCCTGTATACAGGATTAAGAGGTATAGATGATGAGTGAGTTAGTGTACAAAGACATGCACATTAAAGTGGCATTTCAAAACTGTGTGAGTGTATTTATGTATACGCAAGATCTGACACTGGTTTTATGCTGGATGCCCTTCCTATTGCATTCATCCCATTTACTATACACCCACACCCACAAACATTTGGGTGTTGTAGACTTTTGTAGAGTAATGGCAAAATACCAATAAATAGATCCGTATCAGGTTCCAGATCTCAAAAGTTAAAGGGAGGACTACACCAGAGGTGTGAATGACCATGGGAATGTTTATGTGCATGCTGAACTGCAACAGACTGGCATCCCATCTAGAGTGTATTCCTTTCTCAAGCTCAGGTTTCCTGGGATAGGCTCTGGATCCACTATACCCCTGACCAGCATTAAGAGGTTATTGGAGATGAATGAATGAATGAATGAATGAATGAATGAATGAAAGAACTACCTTGTTCATATCGAACATATCTATATTCATTTCTTAACTAATTTCTTCAATAGGATAAACAGTACAGCAATTATTCTAAGATGCCCTTTAAATAATGCAATCAGAAGCACATTTTTGTATTGCAGGTGTTTAATGTGTCCCTTTTTTTATCACTGGCTTGAACTGGAATTTTGGTTCCCCAGTAACTCACAGAGCAACTGCTGTGACACTTTAGTCCCTGTTGGCACACATACAAAGAGAAATCTGTTAAGAGCAACCATCCTTACACATCTTTAAACATGCCTCACATGCTTATGCTCACCGAACACTCACTAAACATATAATTATGTTTAAACAAATCATTCCTTATAAATATTTTAAGTTACACCAGTTAACCGGATTGTGCAGACAGGTGAAGTCATGTTAGTAAGTGTTTGCTTGGTTGTAAAGCCCAGCTCAGCAGAAGAGAGCTCATGTGCCCAGCTAGTGTTTACTAAATGTCTGCATGGGTAATTGCTGAGTGCATATTGTTGCACTGTGTAAATATAGCACATAGCACTTTCCGTTTGGTAATTACAACCTGCAAATAACTCGCTGCTTTCTGAAAATGTCTACCTATGCAAAAAATGACCACTGTTCTTGTTATGGGCATGCATGATAATGCTCATAACAATTAACAAACTTCTGTTGGGCCCGGTGTCTTTTTGGTCAGAAGAGCTTCTGAAAGCTGTCTGAAGCAAATGACTTAAATCCTTAAGAGTGTATTAATTTAGAACATACAAGGTTCTAGCGATCTCTCTCCTGTCCATCAAATGAAGAGGCAGGGTAATAAATGACAAGTTATATTAAGTTAAAGCACAGGTTTTATTGTGTTCTGTTTAAAATAGCAGTGTTTCAACTGATGCACTAAATTGTCAAAGGCAAAATATATGTATAATGGAAATGTGTGCGGAATTGTTTAAAATAGGGCTCTTGTATTCTATGTATCAGTTTGGCATGCAAAATATATATCCGGATGTGGGGCTGTATTCAGATTCAAACCCAAAGTGGGTGTGACCTAAAAAGTTTGCCAGGAAGATCCATGAAGGATCAGATCAGAGATGCTGCAGAGAAAAACAAAGAGAAAAAATGTGAGCAGGAGATTTATACTTCTGAACTCTGACCAGGCAGTTATTGTAAATGAACACTGTTCCTCTTATTCATATCTTTATTTGTATCTTTTTAGAGCACATTATCTGTTCACTCCAAATGATCTTTTCATTTCGGGGACTGTGTAATATCTTTTGAACCAGATTAAAATGAACATCCATGCTCTGACTTCTTAAAGTGCCTTTTTGAACTGAACATTTATGCAGCTTGCTTAGAAGGAAACACCGCATGTGTTCATCAGTTAAATTCTTAATTCATTAAGAATGTCCTACCTTTTCACAAGACTCAGTTGGAATTCTTCAGTTTTAGACATGTGGAGTAATTTTAATAATGCATTTTAAGTAATGCCAGACATGTCAACAATCAAACTGTTAATTCACTACATGGAATCCTCTTCGCTCCCCACTTTGTCCATATGGTTTGACATTTCCCACACCATCCATACACAGCAGGCTCTGCTAAGGCTGTGAAAGACCAGGTTGAAGAGAACAGGAGGAGAACAGAAAAAGGACAATCCTGCTGTCCCACACAAATACATGCAGCTGTGGCCTATATACTGCAGTCTACTCACTCGCCTTAAATCTACCCAGACTGGTTTGCTTTTATGAATGCGATGGAGCATCCTAGCTTGAACTTATGACCCCATCACTTTAACTAATCAGAAATGTCACTCCACACACATGCACAAAAACATATGCACAAAGTGAAAAGATGGCTCTGTGTTTATGCTCGGTGTTCACTAATCACCACTTGTTAAGCTAGCATTATGGAGGATCCAGATTAGTGGCTATACTCTAAAATATGTTTAATCCCTCCTTTTAATAAGTGTTGCGCAGTTATATATGGTCAGTAAAAAGAAATTGAGTTCAAAGGCATTAGACAATATTATAACATTGGCAAATGTGCACTAGTACATGATGTTATGTTCCATATCACATAGTAGCTGGAGCATCTTAGAAGATGCTGCACTCATTTTTGTTTTTTAAAGGAAAATAATAAATTTTTAGAAAAGAAAAAAAAAAAGATTGGTGAAAAACATAGTAAGCCTGTATAAACAAGATTTGCACTTTTCCCACATGGTTGATCAGGTAAGAATATTTGTGTTATGCATAACTTGAATATGTCCGTACAATGGTTTTTATCAAAAAACAACCCAGAAATAGTGTCAATTATCTATTATCATATCAATGAGTTTTTTCCTTGGGTGTTATGAGCTTACGAGCTGGGATTGTATTTTATACAAACATTTGTAGCTATTTGTGAGCCACTTCTTTTAATATAGTCAAAAACATGTGATTTATACCATTCACATATTATGCCCCTCCCTTCAATCTCTCTTCAGTTTAAGTCTCATAGAAGCTGCATGTGCTCCCTCAGCCAGAAGATTAAAATGATAAGGTACTGAGCTGGCAGTTTGCTCATCCAACTCATTATTGTCACTCAAGCACATTTCTGGTGAAGAGCACTCTTCCAGTAAAAATGATGTCTCAATTGTGACGCTACACTGTGACACATTGCCATCTCTTATTTCTTTGTCCATCATTAGCATAAAGTTTATCCCAACGTTGCTAATATTGACAACCTTTTCTTTCCACCACGTTGTCACGAAATGCACATTACATCCTCACCCCAACTTGTGACCTTCAATTTAAAGTTTTTTTTTTTTAATGCACAAAAGACATTAATTATATTTATCAGTATGGAATATGGAGAAACAGGTGATCTGACCATTGTGGATCTTCAAACAGCAAATTATAATATGCGACAGTAAAACCACAAACACACCAGGCAATGCTTGCTGAATTTCAAGTTAGTCTTGCAACCACAATTTATTATGCAGCTACTTATGTAGTTATGGTGAGGAGTTATTTGTTTTATAGCCTAGTATTCTTCTTTCAGTGTTTGCATATTAATCAATCGCATGCAAAGTTGACAGCTCAAATCATTGACAAGAATAAACAGGCGGGAAAAAAGTGGCGATAGATTCAATTTCAAATTTCTCCTTTTAAACATTCAGCTCTCCATTTTCTACCATCTTTCAGACCTGTGTGTGCTGTAGTCAATTGGTAGTCGGCATCTGATGTTTAATGAGAACCTGTCCTTGCATTCTGAGTTAATGAAAATGGTGGTTTTGGGTGTTTTTTTGTTTGTTTGTTTGTTTGTTTGTTTGTTTGTTTGTTTGTTTGTTTGTTTTTTTGCTGTGGTTTGTGGTGTTTCTTTGTTAATGTTCACAATGTGTATTTAATGTGACTGTATAAGAAGATAAATGTGCCACTGACCGTTAGGCAAGCTCTTTCATTGACCAATGGAATTTCAAACAAAATCACTTTGAAATCATCTTAAATTGTCAAAAGTAAGAAGCAAAAATTGTTTAAAAATGTCAGATCGCAAAACAATCATCTCTGACCAAAGAACCTGCGAGAACCAATCACTTGCTGCATTAAAACGTTTTAAATGCTACATACAAGTACATATGTCAAAACTTACAAACTTCCTTTAACTGATATTGAAGTTCATATGGTCTCTTCTTCTGCCTGTCAGGGAAAAAATGCAATGTAACAAAAAGCCAAAAATCACCTATTGTGATGCTGTTGCAAATATTTCTTAACTATTTCCATGCCCATTTTATAAGCTTGTCTACGTGGAAATTGGTTTGCATTAGCTGCCTGAATGACACCAGTTATTTAGCAGGCTGGGTTAAAGGCCATGCACACACAGATCAGGTTTCTCTCTCAGAAATCAGTCTCTGACTGAACTGAGTGGCTTCTTTTCTGTTACGAAGCCTGCCACAGACACAACATGTACTGACGGGAATCCTCTGGTTGCAGTCCAAATCACTTTGGAAAAAGGCTCTGAATGAATAAATAATGCCTTTCTACATTACCTGTTGGACCGGAGTAGGCAATCTAATTCGAACTGGTTACTAAGGCTGGAAATTACCTGTGTGCCTTTTCACTATTTGTAGGTAACGTTTTAGCTGCAGTTTTAGAATTTAGCCTGTTTATTACCAAAAGCTAACAAGTAAAATGCATTATTGGTGTTTAGGTTTTCTGACACATTGCTCTTTTGTATTCCGTAACTAAAAAAAAAAAAAAAAAAAGATCTGAAGAGATAATGTAAGGGCTCATTGCTTCCACAACAAATACGAAGGAGTGCATGGTAGTAAGACTGCTTATAACACCCACAAGCTTGATTTATGCAAACCAGCTAAAGGCACGCCTCAGGTGTTAAGCTTTTAGTTATGTAGTAAACATCACAAACATCTAGAAACATCAAAACAAGTTGTGGAATATTCAGTCATTGGTGTTTATACAGGAAGACTGAATAAAAAGGGTTACATGAGGTGAAAGAGTCATGCAGATTATTTCCTTGTTTTGCAGATACATCTATAGTTTTATACATTGCATTCATTTGTATGAATTTATTTTTAGTTATTTGAAAGAGTGTCTTTTGTCTTCAGCTTTAACACTAGAAAATCCCAGTTAGTAATGGGATTAAAAATGTATTATATTATTAGCAATATGTTAGAAGGCATCCATCCATCCATTCATCTAGGAACCTCTGTGGTCCAGCTAGAGACCAGTGGTGGCCATTATATTTATTCCCATTTGTACAACCTTGGTAGGACCTCTGTTAACACTCGCACATGCATGCGTGACACACATGCAACACTAAGGGCAATTTGGGAGTGGCAATTAGCCTAAGTCTTTAGACTGTGGGAGGAAACCGAAGAACCCGGAGAAAACCCACCAAGCATGGGGAGAACATGGAAACTCTATGCACACAGACCTGACGTGGAAATCGATGGTATCTTCACATTTTATACATTGGAGGACCTGAAACCAGTCTTAAAAGATTTTCTGTCTGTATGTCTGTCTGTCCAGTTGGCTTTTGTCACATCATCATGCAAAACTGACTGCACAGAATTTAATGAACTTTTGCAGTACTTGGATATCTGCTTGAAGTTAAACCTGCACCATAAGTGAACTCAAAATGTTGTTTAAAAGCGATGTCATGAACAGTTATGTGCTGGATTTAATATTCTACTTTAATTTATCTAGTAATAAGTTGCTCAATGTAAAGAAACCTCAGCACCAATAGATATTAATTAGAAAAGCTAAATTGAATATGTTTACTGGGATTAATAATAATAATAATAATAATAATAATAATAATAATAATAATAATAATAATAATAATAATATGTTTACAATGAAAATAACAGTGCTGAAATGGTAGAAATTTTAACGTGCTGGAGTCATTTTTAAGACAAAACTTTAAATCTTTATCTGATCTACTCTTTCGATTTGTCATCTGTGATTCACTCTCCAATTATTGGATCAGGGAGTGTACTGTATTTGGCTGGCAACAAAATAAGTAGAATTAGCGTAAACAAGACATGATATTCAACCTTACAATTATTTTTCTTTTTGTTCATAAGTTCTGCTGTACAGACAGACAGACAGACAGACATGTACGTATCATGCCGTAGCCTGAAATAATAATATCACTTGCATTAAAGCTTATTTGTAACTTTAACCTTCTAACTATTTCTGAAACCTCCTTTGTTGTCGGCGGTGGGTACTTATGGTACACTAGTTTATTTAAACATAAATACCAGGTGAATGAATAAAGGCTGAGTAATGTGAAGCATGCAGAATCCTGACTTTCCTGTATAAGAAGAGCGCAAAAAGCAATTAGATAAAGTGACTAGATAAAGGATTTTAAACTAACAACATAAATGACTGCAGATGCAGTGGGGCTTTTTCATATTTAATGAAAACGAAATAGGCAGTATAAAGAACTGCAACACAAATAGGTTTAATTTAAATGATTGCATTTTAATAATAGGATCTGGATCCACCATAACCCTGACCAGGATAAATAACTGAAAGTAAGTGAAAGTGTGTACGAGCATGCAAACTGGATGTTCTAATGCACCGTGCAGAAATAGACATAGAACCAAATGTATCAGTATTATGACAATATGCAGGAAGCATGCCTAACTGTGCTTTTTAACCAAACATTGCAGAGAATACAGTGCAGGTATCTTTTAAATAGCTTTGCAAGTCATTTTGTTATGTGATACTGTGGGTTTTTATCTAATCAAAGTAATGGCTTGTAGTTGAATCCCACTTTTGAGCATTATATCATCCTTTATAATTTCATATTATAGCACTTAAAGATTGCTTGGGGAGTGCGGTTTCCTTTTTCATTTCAGCCTAAAAGCTCGAGTGAAAACACTGTCTCGTTCTCCAACCTCCTCTACAAATCTGCCAGTGTGGCCTTCACTGTGTTGACACTATATCTACAGTTGAACAAATGGATATGCGCATACACACACACACACACACACACACACACACACACACACACACACACACACACACACACACACACACACACACACACACACAGAAATATTAGTCTATACCTGTTATAGATCCCTTATTTATCTTGCTTATAGCAACAAACATGATTAGCCAAACATTCAAATATATAACCATTCAGCCTGTGTTGACCTTTCTAAGGCAAGCCTAAATAGCAAATGTCACAGCAAGGGAGGACTCCAGTAAAGCTAATATCAATGCTATCATAATATCCCTGAAGACATGCTGTCATCTTAACAAAATGACACACGTTGCCTGTCGTCTGTTAGCGACTGGCTTGGCGTACGTCACACAGAATGATCTTTACGCATATAGGAAGTATATATTGGGACGCACTAAAAATAACCACATTCAATACACTCACTGAAGGCTAATCAGAAATCAGCCATTATGCTCAATGTGTGAGTAATCTCAGCATGGTATGTATGTCCCGTAGAAGCCTGTTTATGAGACACACACATATTGTCAGTGACAGGTATACTGCTCTACAAACACGACACAGCAGTCATAAAAACCTGTGATCTCATAAAAGCCCCTTTTCCAGCTATCGGTTCACATGGGAAAACTGCACTTTCGTGGTGAATATATAGCACAGGGATGTTTTCTTTCATATCAGGGAATACACTGTGGCCATTTTATTGCCCTTAGCCACTTGGTTGTATGTCATGATGGGAATAACACGGAAACACTTTGTGACAGGAGCTCGGAGCTTTACATGCTGCCCCGGTCCATTATTTTTAAATGCTTATTATCTTGCAAGACAGTAGAAGTGACCCAGTAACCCATTTATATGTTTTAAACGCAGGCGCCATCAAGTTGAGGCAAACAAGATATCACTAGTAGTCTGCAGGCCGTGTTTGAATGCGCAGTGCTAAACAAGCTGCTCTTTGGGATGCATCGATCAGCACCTCACCTACTGCATTTATCCCATCCTGTTGACCTGGAAACTCGTCTTAATGTTGGGTTAAAGGTATCATGACAGATTTGTATTATGACAGACTTTAAATAAGCAACAAATTCTACTCCTTATTATGAACACTACAAGTTATTTACTGACTTACTGACCGGAAGCTCAGCTGTTCTACTGCCAGCTCAACCACGTTGGCATTGTTGGGCACTTGAGCAAGGCCCTTAATCCTATCTGCTCCAGGGGCACTGTATCATGGCTGGCCCTGCACTTTGACCTTAGTTACACTGGGAAATGCGAAGAAAGAATTCACTGTGCTATAATATGTGACAACTAACGGCTTACCTTAAAAAGATAACTGGAGATGAATATGAACAGTAATATTAAGAGCTTATCCCAGGACACTTAGGGCATGATGCGTGGTACTACGGGCAATTTGGGAATTAGCTTAATCTGCATGTCTTTGGACTGTGGGTGAAAACCTGAGAACCTGGAGGAAACCCACCAAGCATGGAGCGAACATGAAAACTCCATGCACACAAAGGCGGGAATCAAACCTAGCTGGAAATCGAAGCCGGTCCCTGGAGGTGCACGGTGACAGTGCTAACCACTAAGTGATGGATACTTAAGTATTTATTAATTTTATAGTTTGGTGATAAATTACATTCCTAAATGTGTTTTTATTCCTGTCATTTGCTCATTACAAGAGCGTAAAGCTGGCAGTAAATGAGCTGACTAAATGTGCACATTGTTCTGGAGTAATGGATTGCATACCCTGAGCATGATGCAATCAGTTTAAATGACACTCAAACCTTTGTCGGGACCTGCCTGCGTCTGATGTTGCAGCACAACTGCTTTCTTACCAGGTGAGAATGCTAAACTGCAACAAACACAGAGCACAGAGTACATACTGGTCCATAAAACTGCCTGGCTGAAAAACATATCAGCACCCTGACCTCATCAATCTGGCAGCACATTAAAGAAAACATACTGCCTCTCATTTACAAGTACACAGAGAACACAAAAGGTAGGGGTATGGGTTGGAATGTTTGGGATGCAGTGTGTGAAAACCACAGATCCTACACTAGTAGAGAATGAGCGACAACTAAGTGCTATTAAACTCATGACAAAAGACACTCCTTTATACTAACTGATCCCCACCTTCTAAACCTTTGCTTTTCTGTTTCCACAGCTGGAAGGAACAACTTTGATGCAAATGCAAACATTTCGCTTACTTGTTTGGTTATCACTCTGCTCTGTACTCACAAATTGACGTTGACATGTAACATGATCAGATGAGGAAAACCTTTCAGTATTTTTCATTCTACCATGTTTATGTGTGAGTACGGAGGGCAGTACCTGCATGAATAGTGTTGACGTATTGCTACGTTTGCATTTGTTGTCATGTAAGACACGAGACTGTATTTACACTTGACACAGTTGTAAGGGCTGCAGTCATCTGCCTGAAGAGAGGACTTTGTAAAGATGAATAGCATTGACGTAACCTGAGCCAAGGAGGTCTAACGCTAGATTAGTGCAATAGTTGGTATAGATTTTGGCTAAGGCTTGGGTGGACATACAAACCAGCCTATGAGGCAGATTGTGTTGAAAAACTTGCCCAACAACTACCTAATTTCACAGGAAGAGGCCATTTAACTTGCACTGCTGACTACCACAGACCATATTGCGTCAAAAAGCTTATTGTTTCATAGACTTCCAAAGTTTATTTTGGAGCCAAACGTGCAGAAAGCCAATTAGATTGGAACATTCAAGATTATGAAGCTTGTTGCCAACTACTGTAAGTGTACTAGACGGTGTCTAGACAATGCACAAATTGTACAAATACCACTAATGATTGCAGAACAGATTATTCTGATGGACACAGAGTCAAAAAGATGTATGGAGTACTCTGGTGTCACTCGTTCAGTCCATGCCTGTTCGATTGCTTCCTGAAGATCATGCACGGAACATTTTAGGCATAGTAGATGTCCTGCCCAAAGACTTCCATAAGTTTGAATAACATTGGACATTAGGTTGGACAATTGAAATATAGCTCTAACACTCAACCTACACCACAAGCCAGGAATAAGGAAGCCTGTGGAAATTCAATAAACCATCAAGCAAGAGTTCTTTATTGTATGTTCAGTGAAGAGTTACACATTTCAGTATGGATGCTTAAATTTATCTGTCATGAATCGTGCTGTTAAAAGCATGTGTCTGACATGCAAGCAGTTTTAAATTAGGGAGTTCTATTTCTGAAACTTCATCATCTCCATTACGCTATAACAGAACATGAGGACAGAAAAAAAAAAGGGTGTTCATGTGACCTCATGCTGTTCATCTGATATCATGAGTCTGAGATCTCATACGGATTTTGGGAGAGTTCAGAAACTTCTGTTTTCCCGCAGTCCTTACCTCTATTGCTGAGGAGCACTGGCTCGCAGCACACCGGCTATAAGCACCATTATTTAAACTGGACACAACAAACAATTAGCACTAGAAACAAACTTTGATTAATTACCTAATTATCTGTCACCACTATCACAGCATGAAAAAGCCATGGGTCTCGGATCTCTATTCACAGCTTTTTCTCTGCTTCATTAGGTTACTGACACTATTTAATGGAAAAATTACTCTTAAACACTTAGGCATTATTACCTTGGCGGTAGAATATTTGAGGCAGATAAACGGTAGCCAAACCTAAAACAGAAAATCCAGTGAGTCTTAAAAGACTTCTTTGTTGCTGTACTTGAAATTGGGCTGGCAGCTGTATTTATTCCTGCAGAGGGATTTACATAAAACACTAACAGAATTATTAGGAAGAATATACTCATTATGTCATTTAATGTAAATTTCACAAGAGATTGATAGAAGTTAAAACAGCTAAAGTGATTTGACCAAGCATTTCAACTAACTGGGCCAGGCAAATATTATATCCCCTAAAGTCCCTATATGGCAGCACAGTGGCTTAATGCTCACCACTGTTGCCTTATACCTCTGGGATCTGTGTTCAATTCCTGCCTCAGGGTCTGGAGTTTGCATGTTCTCTCCATGCTTACTGGGTTTCCTCCGGGTACTTCAGTTTCCTTCTACAGTCCAATGACATGCACATTAGGCTGATTGCTGTTCCCTAATTGCTTGTAGTGTGTGAATTTTGACTGCAGGTTCTACCATGGTCTTAAAAATGCCAATAAATACAATGGTCACCATTGGCCTCCACGGTTCCTAGTTGGACTGCAGAGGTTCTTCGATGGATGGATGGAAACACCATATATACTGCATTAATTGTAGGCCCTTTTACTGCCCAGTTCCATCCGTAACCCTACTAACCTCGCTAACCTCTCCGACTGTTTCTTGGTAAGCCCCCAGGAGAGAATCGAAACCGCAACAGTATCTGCGCACACGGATCAAAAGGGTCAGTACAGGTGCTTTGATCGCACCGCTGAAAGAAGAGCATCCAAATGATGAAAGAAAAGAGGGGAAAAAGAAAAGAAAGTCTTTGATGCCAGGCTTGTGAAAAACGTGTCTCACAATGGTCTGGAAGTGGGTGTGTGGCATGCCTGGTTGACTCATTCAGCAGGTGTGACTGGAGGTCTTAACGCCAAATGCGCTTTCATATACGCATGAGCTTCAAAGCAAAAATCACCTGCGCTTACTATAAAGTTGCAAAACAAAGCCACACATGACTCCATTCCCAAAGGAAAAGCAATAGTGTGTGTGTGCGTGTGCGTGTGTGTGTGTGTGTGTGTTGTGTGTGTGTGCTTGCAAGTGACTGGTATTTTAAGGTCACTCCTGATAGCACTAACCTCAGTGTAAAGTGTGTACTCTGCAATATCAAACACTTCATAATGCTGTAGTATGTATTTGTGGAATAAAACTCAGAGATACTTCTTTTTCCACAATGCGTCTTTGTCTCCCAGACGGTGTGCCCTTGAGAAATAGAGAGTGGGCTTTTGTGCAAAGGTAATATGATCGCGGAAACTAGTGGGCTTTCAACGAATGCATTATACAACCTTGTCATTTACATAATTCAGAATATCACCTCGAATTATCAACAGATTCCGCATGGTAGCACCAACAAATAAAACGACGTGCTATCTCGACTTAGTTTGATTAAAGTTGTGAAGCTGGAATTCAAAATAGAGCCTTGTACTAAGGTCGTGATAGTTGTAATATAGTGTAAATGTCACTACAAGCCAAGTATTATTTCTTCAGAGACAGAACTATTATTTATCCACAGTCAGAAGACGCAGTGCTATCAGGGAGTATAGAACAGCTTGTCTAAGCAGTGATACTGTGGGGCTCTGGAGAAATGTTGTATCTTTTAAAACTCAGAATTTCAAGGATAAAAAAATGTCCAAAAATAAACAGGAATCTGTAATCACTGTAAACGATTAGTTCAGAGTGCCTCAATTATATTGCTGAAACGAATATACGTTTTCATTTGGTTTTGTTATAAATAGACATGCCGGTACAGCAAAATATAATCTCTTATCATAAATAGAAACATTATAAAAATAGCAATAGCAATATTAATGGCATGTCCTTAAAGATACTTTCAGATGCAGATATACAGTGTATTTTAAATATAACCATCTTTGAATGTTGGTAGTGACACACCAAATGTGGTTTATGGAAAACTCTGCCTTCCCAACTGGTACACAAGATATATGCACACAATCGTAGAGTGATAACCAGAGCTCTGAATGTCAAGGTGTTCCCAGCTGGAAACATAAACCTCTGATAAGAGCAATCGTGTTTTTTTGTTATTTTTGTCTTTTTTTTTCCAAAGTGGTAAAGTTTTTTTTTTTTTTTTTTTAAAGGGATTGGTTTAAATGATGGAAAATGCTGTGGGTTAAACTAGTCAGGTCAAGGCCCCTTACTGAGGGGGTTGTGTCTAAACAGAGGGTAGAGCTCAGCAAACCAATTACACTCTGCCAAATAGGAGGAGGGACGCATGTCCATCGATAGTGCTATTATTTTTAGGCTACTGTGGAGAAATGAGGCAAGTCTGTTTGCGTGTTGTGTGTGTTTAGTGCCAAATGAAGGAAAATGCAACTGCCAACATTTTTTGTAGGGTTAATATTATACTCCATCCCAAACTAGATAAAGAAGATTCAGAGAACATCAAAGTTAACACACACAAATCCAGCCAAAAATGTTGGGATATGTGGGTTACAAGCATAAGTGTTATCTGGGAAACACATAAGAATATTAAACTTCACTTAGTTGTCTCTGTCTTTGTGGGACTCCTTTTATGTGATGTTGTTTTTGCATACAGTAATATGATTTTATTCTGAAATTATGCTTAATGTACATACAGCTTTTGTGTGGAATTTGCTACCATATATAACTGTAACACATTTTGCAGTATTTTGCAGAATATATGCAAATATTTGAAAGTGTTGTGTATACATTTATTTTGTACTAAAATATCTAAATGTATGTTAACATCTTCAATCAAACCAAAAATATCATTTATGCAGAAATATGTTTTTTTTTTAAATATATGCTGATGAACCACAACATCAAAATCATTAGCACTGATCCCACCTGTTGGTTTTAGGTTCCCTGTATGCCACCGGGGCAGTTCTGGCTCCTCAGGTGTGGCTCTGCACCTCTGGGGATGCGGAGAGCTCGTGCTGTAGGTTGTGGGGTGGGGTGGGGCCACCGTTGATTGGACTTGTTTGTCAGGTGCATCCCATGGGGGCTTGATCAGATTGGGATCTGGGGAGGTTGGAGGTTGGGTTGACAGTCTAGGGCTCTCTGCCTGCTGGGCCCCATGTGTGGTGGTCTATGGTGCACAGGATGTTTTAGTGTCTTGCTAGTCTGGCCAGTGTTGACTATTTGTACTGCAATGGCATTTCTGTGATATTGGCCTGGATGGGCTGGCCTTTGGACCCTGCACGAATAGATGAGCCTTGGGAACCAGTGATCCTGTCGCCAGTTTGTTAGTATATAGTTGGTGATCAATGTTGTTCAGTTTACCAGGCAGTGGTGAAAGAAAAAACATTGCTGAAAGAAACAGCAAAGACGAGAGAGAGAGAGAGAGAGAGAGAGAGAGAGGGAGAGAGAGAGAGCATGAGGGTTTACCAGGTGTTGTTTTTTTGAACAGGGGATCCCATCCTTCTAAAGAGAGAAGATAATTAACACCTCTGTGGTTACCATGCCAACCTGCCAGTCGGAATGTTTCACGACATAATTAGCCTGGTTCTGAGCCACAGTAATTACCGAGCACACGGTTCATCTGCCCTCCATACGCCGCAGCAAGCACACACAGCATGCATCTCCATATTCCGTGAAACGATATGAGATAAAACTTAAAAGGTTAGACATCACATAGTGAATGTGAGTCCACGAGTCCTTGCATCAAAAAAATTTTACAGTAACCTGTAAATACAAAAAGTGATGCTGAGATTATGTGGCTCTGTTCATTTCAGAACAAAAATGTGCTTTATTTTCACTTACCTTTTCGCCCTGACATCAATAGAAGTAGCAGCAAGTAATTCAAAAGGCTAGACTTGAAAAATGACCTAATATTTTACATAAAGCTTGTGGATATGGTACATCCTACATGCCAAGTGTAACATCACAGTCAATGTGTGAAATAATTGGATTTATGTGAAGCATAATGACTATCCATTTTAAGGGGATAATGGATTGCTGATCTATTCTGTCTTTAAGTTCAACTAGAATTTTCACATCATAAAACACTGAATAGTACACCACTTTTACAATGTGACATTTTGTGTTCTCTCAGTGCCAAGCAGAACAGTGGAAGAAGACCTTGCCCTTAGCCAACAGGAACGTGCCGTTCTCAACACAGGTTGTGGGATTTACGAGCCTATCCAGAGAGAGAGAGATTGAGAGAGAGAGAGAGAGAGATTGAGAGAGAGAGAGAGAGAGAGAGCGAGAGAGAGAGAGAGAGAGAGAGATATGATTTTAAAGGTGATGTGGTCGTGTGGCTCTCTTTCAATAACATTTGCTCTGAAGATGCTTTGTACATGGGCAACTTCCAACTGATGAAAAATCAAAAGGTTGTTCTACTTGCTTCATAAACATACCACTTGCTAATTCAGAAAGCTCCCTGTCTATAATCCTAGACCATTGCTGCATTTAGACCTGGGCATGGCTTTGAGAGACAACAATGAGGAAATCGAGGAAGGACTGTATTTGTTTGCATTCGGAGTTTAGAAGCACTGACTGTACTTTTAATCAGTGAATGCTTATTCTGAAATTAGTTTAAAATCTGAAATGATTACCTGCACCCAAGCATTTATTATGAACTGTGTTCTAAAATCGGTAATTCACTTAAATTGGAATGAATCATTAGCTTTTTTTTTTTTTTCAGATTGCACTAATATCTGTTGAGGTCACAAGTCAGCCAGCACCGCCATGGTCCTCTAATTATGTTAAGCAGTTGAATATTCTTTTTTTTTTTTTCTTAATTACTAACCCTTGCTATAACAACGAGGTTGTGATGGTGCTAAATGTACAGCCACCTAATATCCACATCAGTAACTGATTTACGAGTATAGATGGCAGTTCGGGTATGTGACTGAAAATGAATTACTTTGCCATCTTTAATATATCTTATTGCAGGTGAACTATAACTCATTTGCCATAATATAATGGATCATCAATTTGTGTGAACTTTAAGGTAAGCCAACAGTGCTGAACTGAATCAATACCAATTTGGATTTTCCCAGTGAGTGACACCTGAGATTCAATAATCATGCTGAGATCAATACCTTTCCAGATGGCCTGATGGTGTCCATGCTGACCGTGTTCAACTAGAGCTCACAGGGTTAGTGATTGACAAATGCTGTTTAAAGCATGTATTGAATTGATAATCAAAAATGAGAAGGGATTTAATGATGAAATATTTGATGATGATGATGATGATGACGATCCAAAGATCATCATCATTTAAAAGTATAAAATCTGGGATGGTTAGCTTACTTACTGTATAAATAACACATACTGTACTGTATATTATGTATAGTTTGTGTGTAGAGTATGCAGGGATATAATTGAATGCAAATTATTCATAATGAACAAATATTGTTTTTCACTAGTTTAGTATAATGCACGATTTAGAAAATATGTTGACCAAATGTTGAAAGGTGTTTTTTAAATTTATAGACCATGCAGACAGTGCTGTCCTTTTACACCTCTTTATTTATTGATTTCTTTGATTGTTTGTTTGTTTGTTTGATTGATTGTTTGTTTGTTCATTCCATCGTTTATGTCTGCATATTTAATGGTTCAATGAAATGTCTACTTTGTGTATAAATACAGATATATATCAGTAGATAAAAGATTCATTTACAGATTGTGGCATTGTATTACAGCCCTACTTTGTTGGCATTACATGCTACATATTTACCGTCTCTTATACTGAATTTTGACCTAGTGTTATGGGAAGCTCATAAAAATGGGATGGCTGCTAGATGTCAAAAATAGCTACTGTGTGATAAGAGACCAGTATAATGGTTAAGGACAGGCAATGTGTTACACTGGGGTGAAAAATCCATGTGTTGATTGCATAAAGGAAAAATGTAACTTTTGTTTTCTTAGAGCTTTGAATAATTTCTGCTATTACTGGACGGTTATGGCTAAAACACATTTTTTTGCTGTTGATGACTCAGACCAGATTACAAATGACTCAGGCTTGGATTTAATCATTAATGAGTTGGTACTGGACTTGGACCTTAGTACAAATGACTCAGTTACATTACAATTTCTAATGACACGAGACTTGCCACAAACCCAACTGTCAGGTTTGCATGTTCATGAAGTTAGAACCTTCCATACTTATCTTATACATTTAGGGCCCACTCAATATTTTTAATATTAGAATCTTAGTGGCTTTGGGACTTAAAAAGGGAATATCTTCTTTCACCACAGAAGTGCAAGAAAAATACAGTAAAATACGAATAAAACAAGAATTTCATATTGAATTGCCTTAATGTTAATAATTAATGAAATGACCCAGAGGGATCCTAAGTGGCCATTAGGGTGTATTTTCCATTATACTAAAATTGGTATCTTTTCAATGTTGGCAACACAATGGCTCAGCAGTTCACACTGTCAGTGTCACCCCAACACTTGCACCTCCACAGTCTATGCATAGAGTTTGCATGTTCACACTGTTGTGCTTTATCAGAATACTCTCAGAAGTTTCCCTTACAGTCTAAAGAGGTATAGGCTGTTGTATGCTGATTGTGTAACAACACAGCAATATCTGTTGTAGCGAAGCCATTGGTCATTGCTAGAACCATTGTTTATGATGACAGCTCAAATAGATGGATGGATGGATGGATGGATGGATGGATGGATGGATGGATGGATGGATTTGTATTTCAATGCCAAGAATCAAAAGCTAATGCCAATTTAAACAGTCAACTTGCAGGAATGGCATATGGCTATTAATGGCCTCCATAACAAACAATGATGTGAGGTGAATAAGATGTGTAAACATATGCAAAACATCTGCACTGCTGGCCACATCATCAGGGAGCAAGAGTTCAGTCAAAAAATATGGTGTTGATGTCAGCCTGGAAAAATGCATAGTCAGTAAAATCATTGATTCTACATTGGTTGTTTATTGAAGGTTAGGTGACAGGTCAGTCAGGAACCCTGTGACAGGGCTATGTGACTGAGAGAGAGGTCATGATAGTATCGATCAGGAACATTTTACAACATACCTGCTTCCTGTTCCAAGTGAAACAGGACCTGTAAGGAATCCCCTTCTTCAGCCTGCAGCACACAGAGAGACAAACACTGACTGGAAAAAAAAAAAAAAAAAGTTTCCGTGTTTACATTTGGAAAACTTTAAGTGAGGGCTTGTTCTTTCCTATCAAGACACACTGTTATTCTTATTTTAAACGACACAAAATAAACCGTAACAGATGGAAGGTTAGCTAACTAATAGACATCCAGCTTACTCCCTTACTAGCAGGTATGCTTTAAAATGTTCCCGATGAGTACTGTCATGACCTATATCAGACCGGCTTACCATGCACTCTATCGAAGTAAGAGAGTGGCTTAACACAGTACAATTGAATTTTCTTTGTTTTAAGTGTATTCATTTTGTAACACAAGCTCTACTTGCATGTTCTGTCCCTTCCTGCAACACTGATCTAAAGCAGACGGAGCAAAGGACAATCTTGCAAATGTGCATGGTTGGCCCAACTGTTTTCATTTAGAAGTGGAAGCCCTGTAAAATGGAGTTAGTGGAAAGTTTGCTTCTCAGCAAGGAAGATGAAAGGAATCCAAGAGAAGGGTGTCATGTGAAATGTGCAACACTGCAGCTGAATCGGCGGGTGTCCTATAACACTGCAGGGGCTCTGTCAGGTCATACGTGGCAGTTAGTGTGCTGAGTTGGCCGGTGGGCTTTAGCAAAATGCTGCATGTAAGAACAACTACTGGGGCAACTTTCCAATAACCTTAAGCCATGTTAATAAGGATAAGTACATAACTTGTGTCAAACAGTGCTGATAATATAGGAAAATGAGCAAAGGAACATAGTTGTAGGTGGTGAACCAGCATAAATATCCCATACAAATAAAATAATATGACAAGCTTTAACAGCCCAGAGTTAAATTTAGTATTGTAAACATGGCATTTTTTTAAATGGATCAGTATTCAGTATTATTGAAGATACTAATGTCAAGATCCAAGTATTTTAGTAGTGACCTCAGGAAAGGCATTATGCATTTCCTGTATATTTATCAGATGGTCAATATTTACAATGCCCTTAAAAGCTATTACATGCATGTAGCCAAAGGACATGTGCTCTCAGAGAGGGAGGAAATGTCCTAATGAACAGTTACGAAACATGTCTGGATTATCCGTGAGCAGACCTGACTGTACCATGTGACATTAGGTTCCGACTATAATCCAAAGGGTTTAAATTTGACCTGAATCTGACCCTCTTATACACATAGCCAGGTACAGATAAACCTAGTAATGCATATCGTAACAACATAGACCATTGTTGACTTTTTAGAACTGTGAATTTTCTTTTTAAAATATTTTACAATATATTTTACATTTATGTTATTCAAACATGCTCAGCTGTCAGGACATGCTAAGTGTATACGTGAGTAGCATTATATTACAATGCCATCTTAAAAGATGACTCAGTGTTTTCTGTCCTAAAAGCCACTTGAGAGCAATTCCTAGCAGAAACTGGTTCATTGGTTCCTGGAGGACGAACTTGGAAGAGGTCCTGTACTCACCCAAATGATGTGGCTGTGAAGGCTAAAAAGAGGAGTGCATACGCTGACTTTGATGTGGCCACAGTCCTCGATTTGTGTGGTTTCATGGTTTTTGAACTTACCCATAAAAAGGGTACAAGTAATTACAGAGGTAATGTGCTGCTAGACCCTTATCAAACCATTTCAGCTCAATTGGGCCATTTCATAAAGCAGTAATTAGAGCGAAAAGAAAATATCAAGCATCCCAAGAATCCCAGAGAATAGATGGTGGACAGCTAGGAGCTTCCCGCAAACCTTCCTTAAACTGGATCAAGCGCTTTGGCTATATAAATAAAAAGAATTGACCAGTGCCTTGAGTGAACAACCCACATCATTCATGTCCAAATGTCGAGCTGGACCAGCTGTACATGCTACAGATTTTAAGCATACCTTCCAGATGAGCTTTGCTGGTTCTAATGTCTAAAATAAATAAATAAACAAACAAAAAATACATGTCTGATTTTCCAGATGAAAATAATAGTATATATCCAATTCTGTTCCCAACAGCAACAAGAAATAAACTGTATAGATTGTACAAATAAATAATTGATACACTGTCACATAAGCGGGTTATTTGTGAGGCATGTAAATTGCCTACAAACAGTAATAATGAAAAGGCTTTCCAATAGGAAACTGCTTTAATCACATTCATGTTCTTTACTAATGCAAATTATTAATAAATAAATAAATAAATAAATAAATAAATAAATAAATAAATAAATAAAAATAATCTTTTTGAACTCCCTACTTTGGTGAAACAAGTAACAGAAAGTGTTTCCAATGGGACATCTGAAATATGAAGGCATTTTAGTCCTTAACTATTCCTTAGTGGAGTCTTTAAAGCCAACACATCAAGAGTTAGGTGTACTCAAGAGCTTGTTTAACATTTACATAATTCTACTGAATGGGAAGATAAGCCTCACACACAGCCTCTGATCTTGTTCTCTGTGTCCCTTTGCCCTTCACTGTATACACTGCTTATCGTAAAATGGATGATAAAAGTGAAGCCATGTGCACACATTACAAGTACAGCACAAGGTCACTGCAACCAAAAAAATATGCCACTTAAACATTTTGGACAAGTTAAATGATTTTTGTCTTTGGTTGTTTCAAACGCATTAAAATGTTCCTGTTTTAACCTCTGAGTTGCATGAGTAAGATGTCAAGCAATATTTATCATCCATAATTCAAGCTGTAATTTGATGATCCTTGTAGCATACTGCACCCACGTCAACACAGTCTTCCTACTCTACGCATGATAATAAACTACAAGTTTATTTATACATGGCTTGACTTGACAAATGTTCATTCATTCATTATACTGCTTGTAGGGAACAGGGTCACCAGAAGCCTAGACACTATCCCATAAGACTTCAGGCACGAGGCAGGATACATCCTGGATAGGGTGCCAATCCATTACAGGGCACACACAAACACTCTCTCACCCTCCTTCACACGCTAAGGGCAATTTGTAAATACCATTTAGTTTAACTTGCATGTCTTTGGCCCGTCAACATACCCGGGGGACCCACCAAGTACAGGAAGAACATGCAAACTCCAGACATGCACATACCCAACTTGACCCTGGAGGTGCAAGCCCATGGTGCTCACCACTGTACCATCATGTTACCTAGTAAACAAATGTGATTTTTCTATTAAAAATGAAAATTACGGACAAGCCATGAAGAAACATAATTAGTTTCTTTATGCTTATTAAGGCACAAACTGTAAGAAGAGAAATATCAAGAAGAACCTTGGGTTTGTATTTAGTAGGAGCAACTTTGAGTGGGTACGAATCAGCCCTCGTTCTTGGTTATGGGTCATATCGGTCAAATCCAGGTGTGTCAGACTCATCCTGGAGTATTACCGCATCAAATTGATTATTTGTTAATTTGTAACAGTGCAGAAGCATAATATTGTGTCCCTCTGCTAGTGAAATCTGAAAACTTTAATCTGTTGGGGTAAAAAAAAAAAAAAAAACAAGTAAAATAGAGACAACAGGTAAAAAACTTTACTTAATTACATTGTTGATATTAGTCTTGTGTCTCACCTGGCAGCACTTGCACTCTCTCAAATTAGCCCCCTCTAAAGTCTTTAAGATGTAGCTCAATCATGCCCCTTATGTATTCCATTTAGCATATGTTATACAATTTACTTTAATATTACATTTATCTTCACTATGAGTCTGTGGTCTTTTTGGATTTTATTAGTAGTTGTAGTAGTAGTAAGAGGAGGAGAAGGAAGCATGGTGGGACAGAGGTAGCCAACCTCTGGTCTGTGTGCGTGTAGTTTGCATGTTCTCCACATGTTTGATGGGTTTCCTCCCACAGTCCCAAAACATGCAGATTAGATTAATTGGTGTTCCCAAATTGCCGTTGTGTGTGTGTGTGTGTGTGTGTGTGTGTGTGTGTGTGTGTGTGTGTGTGCGTGCGTGCGTGCAATGGATTGGCACCTTGTCCAGGGTGCACCCTGCTTTGTGCCCTAAGTCTCCTGGGACAGGCTCCAGGAGTCCGCAACCCTCTACAGATTAACAAATAATAATTATTAGTAGTAGTCATATTAGAAGCCGTATTATAATTATCTGAATTTGAGATAAAAATTTCATTTAATTTGTTTTCATCATTTGAGTGTTGTTTTCATTTTCAGTAATAATTGGATAATAATAATAATAATAATAATAATAATAATAGTATAAAGTAATAGTATAAAGTACTATTATTATTATTATTATTATTATTATTAATAGTAGTAGTAGTACAAACTAGATACCGTTGCTCCTTTAGGGAATAACTACAATAGTTTGTATGTGCATGTGAAAATAATTTCTGTGTGTATTTCTCCAGAAAACTGTATTAATATACGCAATTTTATTGGCTGAGGCACCCTGGGATGCAAATGAGCCGCGCCACGCACCATCCAGACAGTGTGATCCTTGAGCGTCGAAGTAGTTCCGACGAGCGCCTAATTTCCAATATAAAATACACGCATATCGTGTTTAAATAAAAGTATATGTTGCTTGTCGTATTTTTAAAAAAACGTGTGACATAAAATAATCACAATAAAAAAAGACTGTTTGCTGAGGATGAAGAATGATCCGGGACGGCGGAGGGATATTAGTCGGCACGCACACCAAAATATTGCCGTTATAGGAGTAGGATTATTCCGCGGCACGGCTCAGACGCAGCGCAGAGTGGCTCGTGAGAGCAGATGCGGAGTCAAATACGTCCGAAACTGAGCGGTATTCGCGTTAATGTAACGCCAACTCTTCTCTCCTTGATGTTTATCAGGGGGACGAGCGTCACCCGGGATTTACCCAACTGAGGATTGTATTTATTTAAAACGCCGGATTGAATTTTTTTTGGTTGGAAACGCTGCGCTGCATCGGATTTAACGGATCTACTACCGTTAAGCTTCGTCTCATCTCTGTGTTCCTTCGGTTAGCAGCACAACCCGTCTCCTCTCAGCGTTTTGTTCTTCTTTTGCGAAAATAAAAATCACAGGAGTCATTTTCAGTTTGAACTTCATGCGCTGAAAATATGCTGCTATCAAAGTTTGGCTCGTTTTCTCACATCTGCAGCCCGAACAGTGTGGACCATTTACCGGTGAAAATTCAGCTTCAGCCAGGTGAGTTAGCCCGGTCTGCTAACCAAGTGTTTTTATTTTATTTGTTAACTCAAGTTGCTACCTTATAATTCACCTACATGGAGTGTGACTGTATTACTGTTTGTATAGATAGGAGCTTTGTTTTGGTTTATTTTTGTTCTTGGCATCATGAGTGCCTCAGCAGATAGTAACGTTACGGTAATCTGCTTTCATTCACTATAAGCGGAGGACACGCACAGCTAACAGTCACGACGTCCATTCCCTCTTTCTCCATTGCAGGGTTTCTGCACTTAAATGGCTGATTATATGCGTTTTATGTTTATATCTTTCAGTGAAAGTGGAGCCAGAGCCGTTTGAGAAGGTCTATCAGGTGGGCTCCGTGTTGGGAAGCGGAGGATTTGGAACTGTCTACGCTGGCAATCGGATTTCTGACAGTTTACCGGTGAGCAACGAACGCACGGGAGCGCGTGCGCACGCACGCGCACACATGCACACACTGCACTAATTTGCCTTTGCTCCAAATTTGAGCTATAATACACACGAGCTGTATTTATATTTACACTTCTCTCGTTTTCCAGGTCGCAGTTAAACATGTTGCAAAGGACAGAGTCACAGAATGGGGATCCATTGTAAGTATATTTATATATTTATTTTTAAGCTATAGTAGTGTTTTTTAAAGCCATAATGCTGTCCTTGCACCAGCATTCTATCTGAAAGAAATAAATATATCAAAAAGAAATTGTATGTGCTCTTGCAGAATGGTGTAATGGTGCCTCTAGAAATCGTGCTGCTGAAAAAAGTAGGCTCCAACTTCAGAGGAGTCATAAAACTGCTGGACTGGTACGAGAGACCGGACGGATGGCTGATCATCATGGAGAGACCGGAGCTTGTCAAAGACTTGTTTGATTTCATCACAGAGAAGGGTGCCCTGGACGAGGGCACAGCCCGGGGCTTTTTCCGGCAGGTATTGGAGGCTGTTCGGCACTGCTACAGCTGCGGCGTCGTGCACAGAGACATCAAAGACGAGAACCTGTTGGTGGACCTACGCACCGGAGAACTCAAGCTGATCGACTTTGGCTCGGGGGCCATCCTCAAGGACACGGTGTACACTGATTTTGACGGTACGCACAAATTTGTGCAGTTGATGTGTGTGTTTTGTGCTTTTTTTTGACATGAGAATGACTGTTTGTCAGCTCTGCCAAGGGGATTTCTTTTTTACGATGATTTGTTTTGTATTTGCTAGAAGTGTGGGGTTTTCCCATGCTGTGTTACAAAAACAGATCAGTGTTTCAGCTCATTATATTTCATGACGTTTTCTGTTGCTATGAAATGATATGGCATGTCTCTCCTCTGCTCTCTAAGTAAACATAAAATCTGATCCTTAAATGAAGATTGCCAACATTTTTAAAGCTTTAGATGAAGCATTTTGCTTCATCTCTGAGTGTAAACAGATCGGCTGCCACGTAACAGATGTGTGTTGTGAAACCTGAGTGTGCAGGTCCCGTGACGGCTCACGTTGCTATTTCAGTCTTCGTTTTGTCTCCAAGACACTCCTGCCCTTTGGGGGAGGGCGGGACTGTTGGCTCTTTGGAGCACCAGACAGCTACGTTATGAGTGATGTGGCCTTCATACTCCCCCTCAAGCACTGTTTTTTTTTTTTTTTTCTTTTTTTCACCACCTCTTTTCTATTCCAAGGGCGCTTTACAATCTCAATAGAGCTCTGAGTCAACAGCAAAGCTGACACATAGACTGAGGGAGAGAGGAGTGAACATAGCCACTAATGTTGTATTTGTTTTTTGTGTTCTGTCTTTATAGCTAACATATTATTTATTTTTCAATGTGTGTCACAGGTACGAGAGTGTACAGCCCTCCGGAGTGGATACGTTTCCATAGATACCACGGCCGCTCGGCCACCATCTGGTCACTAGGGGTGCTGCTGTATGACATGGTGTGTGGAGACATTCCCTTTGAGCAGGATGAGGAGATCCTCAGAGGACGGCTCTATTTCAGACGGAGAATCTCAGCAGGTCTGTACAGTATTTATTTGGTGTAGTAATACTATTAATGATAATGGGTCACAAACATAATGTGTGTCCTATATAATAGTGCTGTTTTCTGTAAACTGCAAAGTTTATTGTGCATGCCCAGCATGCCCTAGGCTGGAGAACATTGTGAGTGGAGTACCCTGGAGAGTCTAATCAGCTTTCATGACTTGGCACAATAGTGCACAATGTAGTAAATAGGGTGTGGTCATCCAGTTTTGAGCTGATAGTAGAAAGATGCTAATCCACCACTTACATTGTGTTCCAACAGAGTGCCAGCAGTTGATTAAGTGGTGTTTGTCCCTGAGGCCATCCGACAGACCAACTCTGGAGCAGATTTTTGAACATCCATGGATGCGTCACACTGAAGCATCAAAGACGGAAGAGGGTGACATCCGGCTACGTACCATCAGTGCGGACGATTCCAGCATGAGCTCCAGCAAAGAGAGTCTCTGAAAGAAAAAAGCATGTTGCTTCAAAAAAAAGAGCTGGGACTCAACAGACTCTTAATCTGCATCCTTACATTGGCAAGCTTGCAGATGTTTTTTTTTCTTTCGTAGGGAATCATAATTTATTACAGTGTGCTCTTCCTTTCAATCTTTTAATTTTATTGTAATTATTATTTTTTACAATTCATAAACTTTGTTTCCTAAAGGGGAACATTTGCTGTTTGGATGGACTTACCAGCACTAATTATTATTATTATTATTATTATTATTATTATTATTATTATTATTATTATTTTATTGTTACATATTATTTTATTGTTACAAAGCTGGTTTATGCATCTGGCAAGCCTCCTACACAGATGTGGCTGCTCTCATAGAGCTTGGACAACTTTTTATTTAAATGTTTTAATTTTTGATTTGGAGTGCCTTTTTGAAAGCTGCTGTTTTGGGGCTTTCATTGTTGCTTTTGTTGTTTTGTTTGAAAGTTTCCCTTGAGCTGGTTCACAGGTTACGTGGTGTTTGGTAAAAGACCATTGCACATAAACCTTCAGCCAGCTGAAGGTTTTGACAGTGGGAAGGGGTTGACCGATAGAAATACTTGAAACGCACACACTCACTGCGTCTCTTTCTAACGCTGCTCAGTCACATTTTAGCCTATATAGGTTGTCTAGAAAAAAAAACTGTTCTTTTTCTTTCTCTGAATGTGTATAGAGATTTGGTATAACCGCTGTACCTTCTGAGGGTCTGGAACGCTCCTTCCCCTCAGCTTACTCTTCTGCTCCTCATCCCACTGCTGAAACTACATTAGTCTTGTCTCCTGGGTTTTGGGGGACCTGGGTGTGAAAATGCACAATCAATGCAATATTCATGAATACTTTTTTTCTTCTTCTTTTTTAAAAGTTAAACTTGTACAGGTTTTTTTTTTTTGTACAGTTTTCTTCTTTGCATTTAATTTATTTGTAACATGTAGACATTCCACACTCTGTGGCTATTTATTTTTTATTTATTTTCATGCTTAAAATCCCAAAATTTGCATATCTTTATATGGCCTTTTGTTTGCATTCCTGTTGTCAATTTTTTTTTACATTTTGACAAGAGATGGTGGATGCACTGAAGCTGTTGTCAATGTAAAAAGGAATAAAAACAAGGTTTACTTAAATTGAAAGAGCAATGAATGTTCTCTTGGCTGTTGTCATTTTAAATCAAAAGTCCATTAATGTTGTTTTCTTGGGTCTGTGTAATCTCCCTAAAACAGATGGAAGTGTTTGGCGAAATTGCGATGGGATGGGGTTTACCTATCACTGGCTGCACAGGCTTGTGTTAGATATTCTCTTTATAGTAAAAGTTGTATGAAACCCAGTGGAAATCCTATTTTTATACAAGAGCATTTCAATTAAACTTCAATTTGTACAGAACATGTGTGGTGTTTTTCATTGGTTAGAAAATGTATACTATTTAATATTTCTGTAAGGAGACATTGAAAATTTGTCAAAGGAATCTCAGGTGTAAGTGATTTCTGCCAATCAGTAGGTCTTTCACTAAAGGAGTTTCAGGAGTGTGTTTGCTCTTTCCTGTTTTTCAGTAAAATGACAAAATGACCCTCCTTTAACTTTAAAAAAGAACAAATGAAAGGCTTGTGCTAAAACTTCATACAGGAACCAACTTGCCTTGTGAATGTTCTTCAATATTAAAAGCAACTATGCAAGGATGAACAGCATGTAAAAGCATTTATTAATAAACAAAGCGTTGTATTTGGCAAATTTTTGTGGTATAACAAGGAATAAAACACTTCGGGACATGGGGCGCTTGCAAAATAATAAACTTTGGGGAGGTACCAAGAACCTATGTTTCAACCTGGGCCACATCACAGAGCTCTATCACTAATTGTCTTCTTATAACAGCATGTTCTGTCCTGTTTTATTTCTTATTGAACATGCTCTAATAATGAACCCTGACTGTAAATACACAGTTCTCCTTTGTGATCAAAGAAAATTGAGACATGCAGTTATGCCAGCAGACGCGGTTTAATATAATGGCTTTTTATTTTTTTGCTAACATAACACAAGTAGCTGAATTATGAGTACAACTGGCAAAGTACATGAGTCACAGTTTTCCAGGAACTGTGGACTCTGGTGAGTATGTGCTGCCCTCTCTGGTGAGCCAACCACACAAACTGTCCTGATATAATGGGCTGTGCCAGTAGCTCATTAATCATATATTGTGTTATCAGCCCCTTGGGTTTTGTCATTTATAAAAGTTACAAAAGAAAAAACACTTAAAACATACAGGGTGTATGTATATCCTTAAGGCTCTTGCCCCGTTCCTGCAACCCTGTTTCAGGATACACAGTATAGAAGATGAATGATGTGTGAATTTAGTTACATTTTAGCAGTGATTATAGTTACTAAGCTATTTACTAACCAGTTCAAGGCTAGTCACCTTAATTTAAAGAGTTTAATCTAAAAAGCCTATCAATAATGTTGAGTGAATATGAGATCTATAAGGTCTGTTATTATTCTATAACAATAATGATTATGAAATAAATATACACTGAGATTGCCCTTTTTGCAATTGGCCCGCGACAAAGAAAATTTAAGATTAAATAATGTTGGTGAAAAATGTTCAAAAATGTAGATGTTTAAATTCAAACCTTTGGACCATTATTTTAAAAATGCCACATGTTGTATGCAACACTGGTGGCTCAGTGGTAGGTGTTTCGCCTGCCATGCGAAAGGTCCGTGTTCGATTCCCAGCCAGTCCCCAAACCCTCAGCCACTGGATACAGGGCCGGTCCCAAGCCCGGATAAAATGGGAAAGCCCTTCAAACTCTCCAGATCCCACTGCAATTAAGCACCCATGGGAAGCATTCAGAGGCTCACCTTGCAACCCATACTGGAGCACTTCAGCCATGTCCTGGTGCCAGACACCAAGAGGCCAGAGCTACCCAGGAGTCACAGGATGAACCTACACACTTCATTTTCTATATCCCTTATCCTGTGTATAGGGTTGCAGGGGCATGAGATGTGCCAATCCATCAAACTGACACACACACACACACACACACACACACACACACACACACACACACACACACACACACACACACACACACACACACAAACACACACACACACACACACTATGTACCATCTGAGAACACCAATTAACCTATTCTGCATGTCTTTGGACTGTGGGAATGAACAAGACTATCCAGAGGAAACCCACCAAGCACAGGGAGAACATGCAAACTACATGGACACAGATACGAGGCGGTAACTGAACCCTCAACCCTGGAGGTGCTAGGCCACAGTGTTTACCACTACGCGATGTGTTGCCTCACTCTACAAAATACTGGAAATAATGTTTGTATTGTAATGTGATGGCTGATCAGTGTCGCTCAAATACTTTACAATTATCATTTTCTATGATGGTTTGAATTAATGATGCTTGATGCCTAAATGGCAATAACTGAAATAATAAGGCCAGAAATCATAAATCGATTAGAAAAAAATAAACCAATTTTTATTTGAAAAAAGACTAAGAATAGATGCACTTGATGAATGTACAGGCAAGTAAGGTAATGTGCCCATAATCTGTGATAGTCTCTGATTTATCATTATTCCCAAATTAATGTTAGGGCTACGTTGAATTCTGAAGAAAGTTGTTCATGTATTGATCAGTCAAATCAGTATGTTTAGGTTTTAAATCATAGCAGATTGAGTGGTATTGTATAATAGTGACTTATTTCTTTAAGAATTTCAATTGAACTGTATTAACTGAACATGCCCAAATACAATTAATAGGCACTGGAAGCAAGAAAACCTTTGATCAGTTTACCAGTACACTACTTTCACACTAGAATGTAGCTCAATTAAATTATTTAAAAATACAATTTGTAAATACAATTATGTTTATAAAAGCTATTTTAACACCCAACGTTGATTTTTTTTTTGTGTGTGTGTTTTTTTTCTTCACATTTCACATTTCTGCACATTGATATTGTATCATCACTAAATAAACAATGGCAACAGCTCCTATCATGTATTTTATTTTATTTCCACAGGGCACTAACATGGTGATGACATCTGTTTCCAAATTGCATTCTGAGTAAACTGTATTGCCTTAACTCCCCAACCACCCCCCCAAACCCCCCATCTCAGGCTTTTTACATGTAAATGACCATGTTATCTTAATCAGGCCTTCTGTCAAGGCATGGCATGATCCTTGCATCTGCCTCGCCATAAACTCACTTTTACACTTACAGAGCATATGCCCTCTTTTACTGAGCTTCAATCTTATCAAAGAGATGTGTTATATCATAAATCAGACCTCCTTAATTGGAAGATAACCAAAGGAATACATAATTAAATCTATAAAAAAAAAATCTTTCTCTTCTCTGTGCTACGAATAAATTGACGATATTCATTTTCAGCATTAACTTATTTTTATTAAAGGTGAGTAGATATAGCAAATCAACCATAAGCGTGAAATAGTAATCAACTCGAAACACACTTAGCGACCGCAATGGGAGAAAAAAGCATGGCAATTAAGGGACATCAGTGATTTTCTCTTTTGCCTCCAAGTGTGAATGTTAAATGAGTGACAGCTTGAGTGCTGGCGTGTGTTCAGTGCTAACTGCATGCAGATCAGGGCCTGAGTTGGCACAGTTGGCGCTCGGTGCCACTCAGTGCTAACATCACACTGACAACCTGACAGACAAGGAGGAGGGTGCCAGATGAGCATGTGGACCATCACAGTGCACAGACTGAGAGGTGGGTGGCACACAGGCAGTCAGAGACTCCATCAGTGTGAGACAAGCACAGAGAACATGTAAGAAAAAAGACCAGGAGGGAGAATTGAGAATGGGAGATGATGATCCTCAGCCAGCAGTTGTAGTTTGTATAATAATTAGTCCCTATAATAGCCTATATTGTTGAACTTTTGCCAGATACGGTTACTATTTCAACCTGGAATTACTTCATGATCAACAGAGTACTCGAGCAATTACTAATTACTTTACTACGTACGAATGCAATGCCTAGCCCTTTTCAAAGTACTAATGCCTAATGCCTAAAGACTGGGTTATTACAACATTTCTTTTCCTTTTTTAGCATGCCTGGCATGATGGACATTTGCACCCATAAATCATCTCTTCTATGTCATAACATCTTGGGTTCAGCACTGACCCCGCCCACCCCCACCACCCACCCACATAAACGTGCCTTTAATCTCAGAGAGCATATGCCTCTCTAACTTACTGAGCTTTAACCTTATCAAAGGGTGGGCTATGCTATTAATCAGATCTCCTTAATTGGAAGAAAACCATGGGAATACATAATCACACCTGTGAAAATGTTTCTCTTCTCTGTGCTATGAATAAAACCATTGGTTCCATGATATTCAATCACACCCAAGTCCCAAATCCCCCCACAACCAGGAGATTTTTTTTGCTCATTTGAAACCTCCATGCCTGCCAGACACGTGCCCTCACCCAGCCTATCTCTGTAAGGAAACTACCTGATCTGAAAAAAATAACTGTTGCTTGGTCTTTTATTCATCCTCTATATATACACTTTTCTGCACACATGAGTTCATCGACATGCACATGTGGATAGCATGAAAGGGAAGAGAGAGTTATACCACTCTTTGCGCTTAGACAACACAAATACTGTACAACTCTCCATTTTATTAAAATCTATTTAATAATTTTAAACCGTACTGACATTAATCTGTTTTACTAATTATGTCTAAGCTAAAATTACAGTTCAAATATTCATCATAGATGCATGATCTTTGATTGGAACGGCAAAATCATTCAATCACATTTGATGGAGTACTTCCACTGCTACTTTCATTTTCCAGCACCAATCAGAGAAGATCTGTAACTAATAGCCTTCGATCCTTCAACTGCCTTTAAATGATGAAAATGGAAAGTGTTATGGAAAGCAGTGATTATTAATGCGATTGTTATTCCCAGCTGTTTTTTGCGACTCAGTGTACACTGACTTCATGTTCCTTCTTGCCGTGGCTTCAGTTCCTTGCATCACTTCATCATCATTTCCACAGCCAGCTCACCTGGCTTCTGAGTGAAGGTGAGAGAAGGAGCTCATTGTTCTTGTTCACAGAAGCAGACGGAATACGGTGTGTGTTTGTGTGTGTGTGTGTGTGTACGTTGCAAACATTTAATGGCAGCGAATGAATGTGAAAGGGAGAGTGACGAGTCCGATCACAAAGGCCTGACCACACACCACAAATTTAGTTTACTCTTGTTGCCAGGTGCTCCATCAAAACACAACAAACAGAGTGTAGAGTGTAAAGAGAAACAGTAATAATAAGCTAGTGATGGCCAGTGACACAAACATGAGTGTGTGCATCATGTCATCATCCTCTCAGGTGGACATGGCCACTAATATGCACCTCAGTTTAGTCTGACGTGGACATCAGAGCTGATTTGTAAAAAATCAACCTGATACATATTTGCTCATTTTTTTCTCCATGAAGTCACTGTGATTTCACTCTGAAATTATGAGCTCTAAAAAGGAAGTTATAGAGAGTTAAATTTTTAATGGCTCAATTCTTAAATGGCAAGTTGACAAATGAAATTTCCCTTATTCAAATTATTTTAGACAATATTATTTGTAGTATTACAAATTTGTAGTCTTTTAACAAACGATACAGAGTCCTGGTTTGAGCCAACTGTCCAGGTAAGATTATCTACTGTTCAAGATTAGTTACTTACAATGATTAGGTCAGGAGTGAATGTAGCGCGTAAACTGATCCTAGGACGACCTCTCCATTTTCTATCACTCGCCTTAGGAAGATTGCAGTATATGCATGCATTTCCCAAACTAAATTGCAGCGGTAATAAC
Source organism: Clarias macrocephalus (assembly GCA_011419295.1). NCBI lineage: Eukaryota > Metazoa > Chordata > Actinopteri > Siluriformes > Clariidae > Clarias > Clarias macrocephalus. Next base: position 38,660 of record JAAGKR010000971.1, on the reverse strand, counting down.
ATTTTAGCAGATAAACTGTGTATCTACAGTATATACTACAACTATTGTGATCTTGTAGAAGCAGTATAACCCTGCAGAAATCAATCATAACATAGCGTAGCCCTTTGTGGACTCATTATCGTAAATAAAGACAAATGTTTTGCGACTTGAAAGTATCCTTCATAAACAACTGGATAGAGGAATGCAATGACTAGTCCTCCTTCAGATATAATAACATGGGTTCAATGCAAAGCTGTAATCACAGAGTGCAGAGAGCAAGCTGTTTATTGTGCGAAATGGAAGGAATGTTCTTTTCTTTTCTCATGCCCCCGGCAAAGAGAGTCATGATATGACAAACGGATATTGCACAAGGGCAAAGTTTGATTTGTGACTTGTTTATGGGTAATATAGGCGATCAGTTAACAATACTGCGTGCATAGAGCACAAAAATGATATGTACTGAACATGCCTGACAGTACAAGCACCAATTTTGGGTCTTTTTGCAATTAGCTGTCATGTCTACGCTTGAATCAAGTGGAGTCAGACTCCACTTCCCAGAATACAGTGCAGCCCACAAACATGGCTGCTAGTGATTTCAACTCCCCTTGATTATAGACTCTTTCACAACCACATTCAGTCACCTAATGATTGCACACGCCTGTCCCTAATTACACACACGCTCACAATCAGAAATAAAACAGCCTCTGGCTTAAACACTTAATCTTGTTTTAAGTGTTTATGTTGCTTGTTGATTGCTTGACCATTGTCTGCACCCTGACTATTTTGCCTAATGTGTTTGTTTTGTGTTTGAAATTTAATATAGTTTTATTAGAATGCATTTGCATCTTTATCTGCATACCTGACATTAGCTTATAAAATCTACAATATACAGTATGTGAACATGAAAGTAAAAATATAAAGATGGGCCAGAAAGTGGAGCTTTGAAAGCCTGAAATAATATGCCCTGGCCCCATCCCAATGCGATGTGGCGGCATAGTTCACAGCAGGTTATGGTCGCTGACCCGCCGGATGTCCAGGTGGTGCTCAGAAAATAATGTGGGCTTTATAGATAATTGGAAGACCTTTGAGGGCAAAGCTTGCCTGTTAGAGTGGGATGGTGTCCATCCCACTCTCGAAGGTGCTGCTCTCATTTCTTGTAGTATAGCGCATAGTCTCAGAAGAGGCCTAGTTAATCGGTGACAATCCAGAGCCAAGGCCAGGGAGCCGACAAACAGGCTAAAGGAATCGTCACTCAGGGTTCACTATATTGAGACTGTGTCTGTTCCCTGACCTAAACACAAACTTAGAAAGACTCAGAAAGTCTGTTTTTAGTAAACACCAAAAATTCTAAACGCACTGAATATACAGCCAGCACCTCTAATCTGAAGCTAGGACTGTTAAATATTAGATCTCTCGCATCTAAAGCAGTTATTGTCAATGAAACTATCACAGATCAGGAGTTTGATACAGTATGTTTAACAGAAACCCGGATTAAACAGGACGTGTATGTAGCTTTAAATGAAGCTACATACACCAGCCTCAGCTAACTGGTAGAGGAGGAGGCAGCACAGTTATTTACAATCATAATCTGTCTATCGTACAAAAACACGGACACAAATTTAATGCATTTGAAGTTCTCTATAGTAACATAAAAAGTGTAGATACAAATATGAAGTCAGCTATCAAACCTCCCCTTTATCTCAAAGATTCTGGAAAAAGTAGTAGCTCAGCATCTATGTTAATTTCCTCATAGAAATAGCATACATTGGCCTCTAATCAGGGTTGCATCACTATACTTGTGTTACTCGGCCTCAGAGAAGCTTTTGACACCATTGATCATAATATTCTCCTTCACAGATTAGAAAATGTAGTAGGAAATAAGGGAATGTCCCTCCCCTGGCTCAGATGATTTTTGACTGATTTATCAGTTCGTAGATCTAAATGGTGACTATTCTGCATGTTCTCAAGTGGAGTTTGGTGTTCCACAGGGTTCAGTTTTAGGCCCACTGCTTTTTTCTCTTTACAGGCTTCATCTGAGCAACATAATTTGTAAGCATGGTATTAGTTTTCATTGTTGTGCTGGGGACACACAGTTATACGTCTCAGCAAAACTAAATGAGAAAAACCAGCTTACTAAAGTTGAGCAATGTTTGCAGACATAAGACATTGGATGTTAATTAACTTCCTTCTGCTTAATCCTGATAAGACAGAAGTTCTAGTCATAGGTCCACAAGCAGCTAGAAGCAACCTTTTTGATCACATTGTAACTTTAAATGGCCTTTCTGTTCCATCAAGTGCAACAGTGAAAGACCTCGGTGTGATTATAGATTCCAGACTTTCATTTGAAGCTTGTGACGATAATATTACCAGGATAGCATTCTTTCATTCAGAAATATCGCCAAGAAAAGGAATATATTGTCACTAAACAATCGAAAAAAATTTGTTCATGCTTTTATCACAGTTTACTCAGTTAGGCCAGAATGCAGCAGCAAGAGCTAGAACCAGAAGATACGAGCACATCACCCGTATCTTATCCACACTGCATTGGCTTAAATTTCGCATCGATTTAAAAATATTGACGTATAAAACATTAAATGGTCTTGGCCTTTAGCCAAGCATTTTTGTAAATAGATTTGCCTCAGGTAAAGGAGACGATCTGGGGGACTCATGGACGTAGAGTATTTTGGTGATGCTGTCTTCCCCACTCTCATTGATCACTCAGGTTTGTTGATGGTGAAGTAATTGGTTGCTTTACATCTCAGGGAGCCATCATGTCTGTGTTTCCTTCTGGCTCTCTCTTTTAGTTATGCTGTCATAGTTAGACCTGCCGGAGTCCCTGCTTGCACTCTGCACTAAATATACATTCACTTGATACATTGTGTGACTGTGACCATACCTAACTGCTCTCTCCTCTTCTCTCTCTCTTCTCCTCTCTCTCTCTTCTTCTCTCTCTTTCACTCTCCATGTCTCTCTGTCGAGCTATACATGTTGCTCCTGAGCTGCCAGTGATCCAGACCCCTTTGCCCTCTGGACCTGTCTGACTCGTCCTGGTGAACCGCTTCTGGCTGGAGATCTCGTCGCATGGATGCCCTTGTGTGGTCTGCCTGGGATGCGTGTGGTGACTGGGTACGGCTCCACATTTCCACAAAGATGGTTCTGGCCGCAGCTGATACTGACAGCTGGTCTCTGAGGACTCACGACTGCAGTCATTCGATAGTTCAAGATTGGAGTTTCTTGCAGTCTATCTAAGCAATAACGAACTGGACTCCATATTAACTTAAATGCATCTCCTGTTATACTGAACTTCCAGTCTCACAGAGTATGACTGCATATCAATCCCTGCTATCCGTTTTCACCCAGATGAGAATGGGTTCCCTGTTGAGTCTGGTTCCTCTCAAGGTTTCTTTCTACTGCCAACTCAGGGAGTTTTCCCTTGCCATTGTCGCCGTCGTCCTCGGCTTGCTCATCAAGTACAATCTTATCATTTTGATTCATACATATTCACATTTCAATAATTACAAACTTAAATAATTATTTTGATTGTGTAAAGCTGCTTTGCGACAATGTCAGTTGTTAAAAGCACTATACGAATAAAATTGAATTGAAATCCACCTGTCTTCTCCCCATCTTTAAACAGTTACTAACCTCGGAGGGTAAGGCTAACATGCTTCCTCTAAGGCCTTATTCAGATTGCAGTCAAATCTGATTTGATTCACAAATTTGCCACTTAACACTGACTGTCCACGCTGTTATCTGTGTTAAAATGATCAGATTGTATTATGCTGTGTTCAGACTGACAGCCCAAATCTGACATGTTGTTGACCTATCTGCATTGGTTGCTATGGTAATGATGCAGAAGGCTCACATGCAACAGGATACTTATATTTACTATATTGCCCTGTTCCCTCTATCTTTGCCTGTACTGATGCATCCACCCCCCAAAGTGCTATTAGATATTTCACTTCATCCTCTGTCCAGGGACTATCGTTCTCCATTTCTATAATGTAGTTAAGCTAACGTCTCATTTTGAAAACACAGTTAATTTAGGCATGGAAAATTAAGGGCGTGGCTTTAAAAAAAAAAGAAGCAGAAATCAAGACCCTCTGTGACCCCTCTTAACTTAACACAAAATTATATATATATATATATATATATATATATATATATATATATATAATTTTATAGGTTATAAAATCTACAATATGCAGTATGTGAACAAGAAAGTAAAAATATAAAGCTGGGCAAGAAAGTGGATATTTTTTTCTTTTCATCTTTAGGAATCTGATTTCAAACCACCTCCGGATGTGGTTCATATTCGATTTGCAAAAACCAGATTCAATGTGTTTTTTTTTTTTTTTTGTTTCGAATCCATGAACGCAATTCAGATTCTGATTCAGAACTGATTGCAATCCGGATATGCCAAAAATCTGATTTGGGTTGACAGTCTGACCAAGGCCTTACCAAGATATTTGAATCATGTATCTTTTTAAACTTCTCCTAACAAGTATGCTTTTAACCACAAATGACAGTGACTTCTTCAGGATTTAAATAGCAACTAAATGGCAATGTTTTTCTGTTACCTGTGAATAGATTAGTGTTTAACTGACTGTTGGTAATCCTGCCAGTTTGATTTTGTCCTTGCTATACACTCTACATACACATCACATCACATTGACATCACCAATGTGATGTGATGACATCACCAATGACAGATGTACAGATGAACAGAATGACATTGATCAACAACTGTGCAGGTCAGTGGTGGCTCAATCGGTTGGGTTACTGGGTTACTGATCAGAAGGATGGGAGTTTGAGCTCCAGCCCTTAAGCAAGGCCCTTTATTCTGTCTGCACTAGGAGCGCTGTATCCTGGCTGACCCTGCGCCCTGACTCCAGCATTCTAACTGGGATATGCAAAAAAATTATTTCACTGTGATGTAAGGTACATGACTCAACTGTAGAACAGCAAACTGGTCATAGAACCATGGGTACACCCATGCCAATGGGGACCAAAGGACAGAATGTCTGTTTTGATCTCACAGAAAAACAATGCAGCAAAAACAAAGTAAATTTAATACAAAAGTCAATGCAATGGAAATCTTCTGTAAATTTGGAACATGTAGATATTGTTGTATATTTCCAGATGGATTAGTGATACTTGCTAAAGTGACCACCTTCAACAAAAGAATCAATAGATAGTGAGCTCTGTTCTTTTCTTTCAGCTCACAATGTTCTTTCTTTTCTTGAGATCTCTCTTGTTGCATAACCCCCTCCTTTTAAAATCTTCTATTGTTCTTCTCAACTCAACAAAAGCAAAAGAGACCCCCATCTGTTTCCCTTTTTAATGATTTAGCATTTGCAAATCTCCTTCTTGTCAATGTCCATGCTAATCAGCATTCTATAAAGCTTAGTCCTTTAAGCAATTGTTGGGTACCATTTTAACCGAGCTTTTTAAATGTGTGTATTTAGTGTTTCTGTGTTTCTCTGTATATACAGTAATGTGTAAAAGTTAGGTTCAACGAATGATGTGAGAGACTGATAAAGTAATAATTCAATGTAAATCAATTCAATTTTATTTATATAGTGCTTTTAATAATGGTCATCATTGCAAGGCAGCTTCACAGAATCAAAAGAAAATTAGGGAAATCAGTATGAAATGTCTGAGAAAATATGTTTCAATCAGAATTGTCAGATTGTCACTGAAATCATAATAAAGGAAACAATTCCTTCAAGATATTATTGCTAAAGGGGGCTCTTAATTTTTTTTGTCCCTTTGGCTTTACTTTTTTTAATACATAATGACAGTGAAAATATATATATATATTCTTGTTCATCTATGATTGTATTTGAGAAATTAATTATATATTTACACACACACACACACACACACACACACACACACACACACACACACACACACACACACACACATATATAGTAGTTTTGTGTGTGTGTGTGTGTGTGTGTGTGTGTGTGTGTGTGTGTGTGTGTGTGTGTGTGTGTGTGTGTGTGTGTGTGTGTGTGTGTTAGTAACAGTCAAAATTTGGACCCAAGTTTGGATTTATTTTCTACATTTTAGAACAATACTGTATTTTTAAAATTATTAATTTACATATATGGCATTAGAAGATTAAATAACAACAAAAACAGTCAGTTTATTTTAAGACAGCTGTTTATTGACTTAGGAGCAGCTGGCAACTTTATTGACAAGCTCTCTTGTCACAAAACTGAACCTGCCTATCCAACCACTTTGCAATCACATACACATCTAATTACTGGTGGTTCCAAAGCCCACTGAATTACATCTCTTCTTCTCAGCATCCGCACCCTCCATCTGGAACAAACCTCTCATGTACAGTCCAATCACCCTTTCAACCTACCTATTAAACACTTGGGCAAGTGGTTTTGCTGATCTTAAGCAATCAAATTTCCTCAGCCTCAGTGGATAGCAATGCCTCCTTAAAAACACACACCACTGTCACGACTGCCCTCATTATCACAGCTGTCCTAGTGGAAATAATATTATTAAAACAAGTGATGTTAATATTATGATTTCACAGGTAAGAAAACACAAGCAATAGATGAATACATCACAGAAAGCCTGGAATAAAAATGCAATAATCCTTTCAATGTCATGGATTAAATTAGGTAACTGTGAAGTATCATAGTCCAATATCCTTTTCCCCCAGCAGCACTGGACCAACTCAAAGAAGCCATAGTGACATACAATTTTGTCCAAATCCAGGATGAGTGCAAAATATTTCAGTACCACCTCTGTCAACTTTGAGTACTGTGTCATGCTATATGGGCTGTCTTGCCTCTCAAAATGTTCAGTTTCCTAATAAATTATGTCCTCCAGGACATTCTATAAAACTTTGAGTACATAGAAACATGCTGGGTGTTAATCTCTAAGCAGTAAGTGTGTCTTGAGTAAAGATCAGCTGGTCATGGCCCTCCGAAAGCTGAAATGCAGATCTATACATATCAAAGTCTTGAAAGCCTTCCATATGGGAACTGATGGACAGCACAGCTGGGTTTTGTCAACATCATCAAAATAATAATAATAATAATCATCATCATCAACATCATCGTCATCAGGCCCAGACTGGCTTGACCGATAAGTCTACAAAGTGGATAAAAAGTGTCTAATAAAGCAATTGATATTTTTTTTTATAATTGATAGGTTGATATTTTGGAAGGAAGGCATGTGGTTGGTAGAAGCGTTCTGTCTTCTTGGAAGAAGCATACTGTTCTAGGAGAGCTGGCAGTTGGGTAGGAATTGGCTGATGACTGTCAGAGGAATTACCAGCCAATTGAAGTGTCTAATAATATTAGACTGATCCATCATATACTGCTGTCCACTTGTGGTTCAAAAAGCCTTGTTAGTTCTACAGTCCAATCACCCTTTCAACCTACCTATTAAACACTTGGGCAAGTGGTTTTGCTGATCTTAAGCAATCAAATTTCCTCAGCCTCAGTGGATAGCAATGCCTCCTTAAAAACACACACCACTGTCACGACTGCCCTCGTTATCACAGCTGTCCTAGTGGAAATAATATTGTTAAAACAAGTGATGTGTATTCATATCTATGGCACTGATGTCAGCAAATCAAGAAGTCCCAAAGCATACAGTGGCTTTACATTTGCTATTTATAGATATGGTTTACAAAAAGCCTTCAGGGGCCCTGACCAGCTGGCCTTTAATGTCACTCAAGGCACACTAGCTGCTTCGAGGTTTACACCCAGTGTTCCTCACAGCCTGTTCTGTTGTGCTTTGTTCCATGTTGACACTTACCATCAAGTGCATCTGAGCTGGAACTGATTGTCCCAGCTGCTTATTTATGTAATCACCTAGCCTGAAGCTGCTGCTACACGAGACTATTTTGGGTCAACACGTTACAATGCAGATTGAGAGAGAACAGATCCTGAGAAAGACTTTTATAGGTGTCACATTTCTCCCGAACAAAGCCCTTCATTTAAGTAATGCAGATCACTTCCTGGAACGCTTGAGGTATTAATATTATGAAGAACAGTTGTTATTGGTTGCCATTTTGACCTACAAAGGTGAGTACTCTCCACCCCCTCTCTGTTTACGGAATCTCTTTTCCGTAGATGACCTAGCTCGTTACAGCTCTCTTGTCTGAGAGCTGATCACATTTCATCGGGAACAGGTTGTTCTCAGAATCTGACCTGTTCAGCCTCACTACCATGCTCGCAATGTTCTTAAAATTTGTAAGAGAATAGACAACATACAATACTCGGGATAACATCATATTAATAACTATTAAAATATCAGCATCTCTTCACATCCTCAGAATATGGTTAATCCCGTGGCAGCACCATGTTGGTTTCTTTTTACGTCTTTTGATTTTGTGAAGTCTTTATTGGTTTATTGGAAAAGTCATAAAAAAAAATCGGGTATAGTATTTTGTATGTGTGAGAAAAAACAGAGTTGCAGAGCTCTATTTCTCTGGTATTAAACTCTACATTACATTACATGCTATTGTCAGGTGCAATCACAGTAAAAGGCATCACAGGTTCTTTCCAAACCAAACCTAGAACAAGTAATGTAAGTGTGTGTACATGTGCGAGAGGTTAGTTACAGCAAAATAGGTTGAAAATAGATGAAAAGTGGTCATAATAAAAAAAAATAAAATATGGGATGAAAATATGAGGCCAATGCTGCCCTACTTTCCTTTCCTTGTATAAGTTTGTTTACGAAAATGAACCGACATGAACATGAGGTAGACAATCAGACATTCAGGAAAACAACAAGACTCTTTTATTCACTCATTACCAAGTACACAGCCTGTAAAAATTAATTGCACTGAAAGTACATATGTTCCTCTGTACATTTCAGCGCTGTTTTTACATTAAGCTGCATCTGCCTAAAACTCAACTGAAACTGAACCTAGACCCAGAGCACAACCTCTTAAAGGAAAAATCCACCCTGAATGACTTATACATAATGGTATATAATTAATAGATAATTAATCGATTCAGTTACGTATTGAGTTTTTTGTATGGAAATTCATGTATCACCACGCTGACTCCAAAAGTGTACAAACCTTCCTGTGTGAAAAAGTAATTGCCCCCTAAACCTAATAACTTGTTATGATTAAGCAATGGAGCATTTTGTCCTTAATAAATGAAATCATCATTAAAAACTTTATTTGTTATGTTTGTGTAATATTAAAATTAGTTTGATAATCTTAATGATTTAAGCGTGACAAATATGCAAAAAATAATGATTCGGTAAGGGGCAAATACTTGCACACATTCTGGAGCTTTGAGTCCGATGTCTGTTGAGTGTTTTGATTAACAAAGAAACTTGATTGTTATCCTTCATATTGGTCATAAATGCTTCAGTAACTGTGACATCAGTGTATTTGGTTAATCCATTACACATATTTTAAGATAAATCTTTTAATTTGTTTTATGGTGGGGTTGCCATTTAATGTGCACCACAATGAATGGAACCAAAAGGCATAAAGCTGCAATATAGGGATCTATTATTATTGTACAATAAGACACTGCTATCGGTGGGTGTGGCTACTTTTAAGCTCCAGATAGCTTAAACTGCCACCTTAATAAATATGCGCAAGTAGAAACTAGATTTTATTGTAGAATGAGACAATTTATGAAAGTGTTTTTGTTATCTATGATAGAAATGTTATCTCTGGACTTTCGGTTTATTAGTTCATTTTCCTGGCAAGGACTCAACAGTAATGTAACTTTCTTTAACAACATGTTCTGGCTTTAAAAGAATGAACTGTGGGCAGTTTTGGGAATGATGACATGATAAAAGCGAACTGATGACACATTGTTTGTTTTGAGAGGAAACCACTGTTTCCTGATGTTCGGACCTGGCTGCTGGATTGCAAAACAGCTTTCTCGTAAGTTCTCTGAAGGTTCAAAGCCAGGAAAGGAAACACATTTTTTGAATACTATTTCAAAAATGTGTGTTGGTATGATTTGACTGGCTTGTGTTTCTTGACCTTATCTTTGCACAACACATCTGTAGAGTACGAACAATTCCCTGTACAAAAGATCATGTTATTTAAATAGTAATTAAAATAAACTCTAAGGGCAGAGTGAATATTCCAATGAAAGTTTAACAACAACATAACAAAAAATTACATCAATAAAAATCTTAGAATATCCTATCAACTTTGTTCCTAGTATTTGAATACAGTATAGAAAAGAAATTATAGTAATAATAATAATAAGAAGAAGAAGAAGAAGAAGAAGAAGAATTGTAGTTATTTTCATTTAATTCTTTCCATTAGCCTAAATAGGACAATCGGGAGGATATTGTCTATTCTTTACTGTATATGACCACAAATTCTATTCCTTGAAACAGTAGCCCCATTAAAAAAAAACAAATAATTTTAATAAAAACTATTATCAAATAAAAGGGAGAAAATGTAGTGGTAGATTTTCATCTGTGGCAATCACACATACAGTACCGTACAGTACAGGTTAGATTGAAAAGATCTTAAAATGCATAGGGTCACAGGAGGCCTGGAGCTTATCACAGAGGACTCAGGGCAAGAGGCAGGGTACACCCTGGAGAGCGTGCCAATCTATTGCAGGGCACACAAGCATGCCCACACTAACACACTATGGGCACTAAATTGGAAATGCCAATTACCCAGAGGAGACCCACCAAGCACAGAGAGAACACGCAAACTCCATACACCCACACAGAATCAAACCCTCTATCCTGGTATATAAAATCATTTTATTCTATTTATGCTCTTTATTATGAAAATATGACATGCTATTTCAAAGATGAAAAGAGAACATTTAAAGACAAATTTGCAGTTTATTCGCCCTGCATCGACTGCGAAATTGATATGCTTCATCTGTTTAGAATTTGTGGCCCTAGTCACAAGTGGTAATATGTAATACTAGTAAAAATCAAAACATTATCACTATGAATTGTCTGATTTTTTAAATCAAACGAACCATCAATGGTTCAGCATTAAAAGAACACTGTGATCACAATTCAATCACGTTTGTTGCTTATCTTGTAACCTTTACAAATCTTAGTCGAATACCTCTACTATAAGTGATTTCCCACTGTTGTACAGTTAATCTGTAATTATCTGGATCTGTCTAGTGGTTGTGACAGTTATGTTACAGTTATGAATAATTAAATACCTTGGCCTAATAGATAAAGCAGGCCTGTCATTGTAATTTGTATCTCTGCGAGCCTGTTTGTCGCTGACAAAATCCTGTAAACAACGCAGCACTGAACATCATCACCATGGCAAATACTTTGCATGTGGATTTCATTTTCAGTGACATAATCATTAGTTGGAATTGCTCAGCACATGGCTTTTTCCTGCTAACCATTAAATCATTAATCAGCAGGTGGATCAGTGCGTCTTCTGGTGAAAAAAAGACATCTGTCATTGTTAATGAGAAGGGCTGGGGAGATTGTAGTAGTCTGTGACCTGACTGTAACTTGTCTAAACCGTGATTATGGAAGAAAACCTGTTTATATGTGTATGTGTGTGTGTGAGAGAGAGACACCGTTCTCTTCGTTGTTGTTGTTATTGTCGACAGTGTGGTGTTCTTTCTCATCATCTTAGTTGTTGTTACTATCGTTGTTTTGATCATCCACAGATGTTTTTTTGCCTTTCAGCTGAAAATGTGCCTGAGGTTGTCTGAGACATAAGATCAGATGTCCAAATGTCTAGCATGACCTCTTACACCACCCACCATTTTACATAAATGTTCTCTTGTATGCCTATTTTAATCCTACTAAATTAATGTCATTAAAACAGAAAAATTTAATGCAACTTTAACAATTACAATTTTCTTTTCTTCATTTAAAAAAAGATATTATATGTATTATATATTAGTAGATTTATATTATATTAAGTTATAGACCATGTGAACATATCATCGAAGCTGTCTGGATTTTCCCAGCAGGCACAGAAGAACTATAACAAGTTCCCAAAGATGTCCGGAATAACCAGCTGATTTCCTTAGAAAACTGCACAGCAGCTGAATAGAATCGATTTTGTTTATAATCTTTATTGGTTGCTAATCATTTTCCCAGTTGGCTGTTTCATTCTCAATATAATAATAAGTTTTATTCTAAAAAAAAAAAAATTAAATAATAATAATATATAAAAAAAAACGTGAAGAGTTTTGCACATTTGTCCATCATGTGTTATTCTCACTATTAAAAGAAATAAGGAATGTATTTTCGACATGTCATCCCAGAGTGTGTGCAAAGCCAAACCAATGGAATGCATCATAGAGCAAAGCGGTGTTCATCAGGGAGCTCTGCATGGACCCTAGCCTCACTGCAAAACAGTCTTTCGGATAATCCAGCAAGGTTTGGGTTCAATAGAAGGTCACTGTATGAATCAGGACAATAGGAAAAGGCCAGGAGAGCTCTACCTCCTTTACCAATTCAATCATCTGCTGCTGACCTTTAGAGCTTTGTCATCAATATAGTGAGCTCCAACGGCTTTGGTAGATCTAGTGAATGGAAATAGGATTGTCATCTTGTTGCTGTTGCTATGGTTTAAGAGATAAGCAGTGTAGTGATGCTCACATGCATGGTCATGTTGTTTTCTTATGCTCTCTGAGACTTGCTGCTCTCACTGTCACATTTACTATCACAAGTCATGAGTTCTTTTTTTCTTCTACTTCTTTAGTAAACGTGACCTAAAAATAGCTCTGTATTTATCAGCCCGCTGAACTGCTCAGTAGTCCTTAATTATTCAAGATGTGGAAAGGGCTGAGGACCTGCTTTTTTCCAGGGCATTAAGTGGGGTGGGAGAGAGTGTGACAAACATAGAGAGAGAAGAAAACAAGTGCATGCGTCATCCCAGACTGCGTGTCACCATGTCATTCCGTTATGCGTGTGTCCAGAATGAGACTGAGCAAGAGAAAATCTGAGAAATAGGAGAGAGAGAGAGAGAGAGAGAGAGAGAGAGAGAGGGACATGAAAGGGTGATGACTGACCCACATGCTCCTGTTTAGTAAATGTGACCACTCTCTCATGTGACAGTGTGGCCTGGCGGGGAGGGTGTTGTTGCTTATTATGTGGTTGTGGAGGTGGTGCCGAGTGGCGTGTGCCATCCCATTCACTGAGCCACGGGGGAGTGATTAGTGCTCCCCTCACCCGCTTTCACCCTCATGACCAGCACAGCAGGTGTTCACATACCACAATAGACCGTCTCTAAGCCATTCAAAGCTTACGGATTCACGGATGCCTCAAAAGAGTGTGTGAATTAGGGAAGGAATGGGCCAAACAATATGTGGTGTGATGACCAAGCAACTGTATATCACATGTGTTTAAAACGTGACATTTTTAAAGAGGACTAGGATCTTTTATGGTTATTAATTGTATTGTACAAAACATGTGTCTTTGAAGCCACAAAGCTGCCAATTGGCAACTTTTCATTGTACAAAATATACCGAATATTAGATGGGGAAAACTTTAAGACGTATATAAAAAAATTGTGGGGGAAAATTTAACTGTAAAAGAACATTTTTAGTTGATCTTTTTTTTTTTGGAGCATGTTTAAATGGACTGAAAATCCTTATGTGACTGCATTAAACTGGTGAAATATCTTGATATATATATATTTTATTTCTGCATGTACTTTTGCACCTTTGCCTATAAACCCAAGCTTTTCACAGAGGTATACGCATGAAATCAGGTGTTGTGTATAGCGTGGGCTGATTCAGGATTTGTTGTATAATATTCCTGCATGAGCTACTCATTCACAGAGCACTTACCGTGGCTTTCATCTCTTTGTCTCTATTATAAATTGTCCATTTTTAGTTTTAGGTCTCTACTTTCTATTATTTCATACTCATATAAATGCTAATAGTTTGACTTCTAAATTCACACACAGTCATGACTGGGTAGCAGTTTATGCAAATATATTTATTGAATTATGCGTGACTTTCAGCATGTTCTCTGCCAGATGGTAGCTAACCAAGCATGTACATATTAGTCTATATATTGGACTATTGGTCACAGTCAATAAATTGAGCCATCCCATCTCTTAAGAAGAGGAGTGGATATTTGGCAAGACCGGCTGACATATAAAAAATTAAGTCGAAATATAAAATATTTAAATATGCTGTTTTTTTTTTCTTTTTGATTTTCCATGATTGGTTTATTTTTCTTGTATTTTTTATATTAAGTTTGCTAATAAAAAAGAGAAAGCTTTGTTGGGTACATTCTACTGTATGAATAATTCTGGTACAGTTATTTTGGAGGGGTTTTTTTTCACCGTTGGTGATCACAAAATCTCAGGAAATGTGTATATCTCCATAGCAACATGTTTCTCTGCTGCTATCAGGCCACCAACAGCTAAAACACTGGCCTTCTAATGGATGCCTGCAACAGTCAGCTATCGTTTAGCTGATAAACCATAAAACTATATATTGGAAGCTTTGTTTAAGAAATGTATCAACTAAGAATTGCCAGTTATAATGGCAATGTTATGCCATTTGCCGTTAGTCACCAACACTAAAGATGAATTTGGTCAGCCATGGTTTTCGTTCAGTCGCACCCTCCAAGCAGTTACCAAGACTCACTTATGGACATTACTTGGTTTTCCAGTGTGGGGCTGCCATTATTTTACCATTGTTGGTAAATGTTTGTTTGTTGTGAGTGTCCTGAAATAAGCTCCAGACCCCCTGCGACCCTGTATACAGGATAAAGTACAGACGATGAGTGATTGAGTCATTTTCTGACTTGGTGTAATTATCCCCCACCTTGCCCTCAACTTTTTATTCTGCTATCTGTGCTGTCTGACAAGTGACTTAGGTCACTGCACATGTACTCACAATAGTGTGATTAGCCATTTAGCTCTTATTAAAAGACTGATTAAAACCTTTATTGGAAAATCTTTATTTAAGAAAACATCGGTTTAAGAATTAAAAGCTAATTAAGCTTAATTGAAATCTTTACTGAAAATATAATGAGAGCCCAGCCTAATTGAATCTCTCTATGTACATCTTTAAGTTAACAAAATAACACGGGTACATCATGTACCATATTGGATATTTATTGCATGAAATTAACCAATCATTTATTTTCTGATTATATTAGCTAAGTTAAAATGGTCACTATACAAGAAACGCTAATCTCCAACAGGTGCTCATCTTTTACCAGGGTCTCCAAACTGATGGAAAACTGTCTACAAAGTTTTCGACCTCAAGAGCTCTACAAAACCGATCTCTGTTTTTATACATACTCTACAGATATGCATTGCTTTGATTACATATATAACTATTTAACATATTCACTGGGTTTCCTTCAAGTTCTCCAATTTCCTCACACAGTTCAAAGACCTTGTTTTCAAATTGCCGGTAGTGTGTTATGGGCTGTGTGAGCGGACGTGTGCTAGTGCCCTGTGATGGGTTGGCACCCTTTCTAGTGCCTTAGATTCCCTGAAATAGGCTCCAGATGCACTGTGACCCTACAACAGATGGATGGAATAAAAAATAGATGATTGGTATATTTTTATGTCAGTACTACAAAATAAATGTTATAATACTATTACAGTAATGTCTTATTATTGGTTGTAATAATAGCAGTTTATTGTTCCCAATGAACTAACTTGTTGTTTAGAACAAATAAAAAAGAGTTAGTTGGCCTATTGCTCAATATGTCTACAGATTGGTCATATAGTCTTTTTTGTTTGTTTGTATTTTTGTTTTTTTTAAAGAATCAGAGATTTTCCTAAGACTCCCAATGTGATGGTCGGTGCTAATGTTTTTCAGGAGTCAGGGGTTGTGAGTCATCAAAGCTGGTTAGACTCTTACCACACAGCTCTGTCATCATTTATGCCTCGTGATCTTACTGAGATCATGGGGATTCCCTGAAGTCACACAAACTGTAAACCTTGATGTGGGATGGGCTTATAGGATATTTCTTAGTGTTTCTGCCCTAGTGATTCAAACAAACAAAAAGAAGTGAATAAACTGAACTAAAAAATAAATACTGCACTTCAGCCATGAAGAACATGGCATCTTTAATAAGAAGCCAACTGCACTTACTGTACAATTCCTTACATATAATCTACAAGTCCTTGTCAGTATAGTTCTGTTTCACATTCTGCTCTATGTAATAATTTTTGCCAAGAATAAAATTAACCCAGATATAACTGACTGGCGTTTTTAGTATTTTTAGTGTTAATTTTTTTGTGGTTAAGTTAAGCCTTTATTTATCACATATACATTACAGCACAGTGAAATTCCTTCTTCACGTATCCCAGCGTAACTGGGGTCAGAGCACCGGGTCAGCCATTATACAGCACGCCTGGAGGAGATAGGGCTAAGGGCCTTGCTCAAGGGCCCAATAGTGGCAACCTGGTGGAGCTGGGGGTCGAACCGTCGATTTTCCGATAAGTAACTCAATGGCTTAACCCCTGAGCCACCAGTGCCCTAGTTTAGTTATAAACTGACCAGATGATGCTAATTAAAAAAATATATGACCAAACTATTTTTTTATGTCAAAGACACAGACTTGCAATAAATGCCATATTATTTATCTCAATTATTTATGTGTGTTTGGAGACATAACCTTTACAAGACAATATTCTTGTCTTGTCTTGAAGGAAATATTCTTTTTTTTTTTTTTTTTTTTTTTTCCGTTAAAAGCAATTCACATAATTTGCAGTTTTTCCCCTTGAGGTTAATCAAGGGCAGAGATCTAAACAGCTGCCCAAACTTGCAGGTAAACCGCCTGGGACAAAGAGACCAAAAGTAGCAGCGCATACTTAATATACTTCTTTAATATTGTATGGTGTATTTGTAATGTGCCGATGTTGGCAAAAGAGCACAAACTGTGTGATTGTTGTGGTGTTTATTGAAAAAAATCGTACCGGAGGGAATAAATGGAGTTAAAATGCACAGGAGGACAAAACTGTATGTGGTAAGGTGTTCTTAACATTCCACCCTGATGACTTGCATATTCAGTAGCATTTCATTCTTGTTTCAACTCTACCCAAGGAGGGGAAAGGAGACAGCGATTAGTCTTCTAGTCTGTCAAGCTCTCTTGTCTCTCACCTTTGACTGTACACTGCTCAAACAGGATCCAAAGGTTCAACCTGCATATTAATGTCACCGTAAATGTCATCCTACATGCTATAATGCTAATCGCTTGCTAGCCAGGACATGACTTTGTCATACCTCAGCTCAGCTACAGTACATGTTTGGTTAAGATACAAAATGCAAGAAAAGAAGATCTGGCCATTATCCATCCATGTCATTTTTTTTCTTCTATTAAACAATTCTAAATTGAAAGTGAAATTGATTGACTACTAATAACTTCATATAGGAATAATAAAATATATAACCAACCAACAAATATACACTGTAATATATTTTAAAATAGATTATATATGTTAATGCTGAGATACATGCAAAAAAGAAAAGCATACTATATGGGCTCAGGAAACACAGTGGTTTTCAGATCTGTAGTAGGAAATGTCAAGTGGTTTTTCCCATGTTGCCACACTCAGGTAAGTCAGGTAAAAACATCTGACTTATTGTGATCACGCAATAAAATGAAGCCTGTAGGTTTAGTAATCTGAAATTATATTGCTGGTGTTGAGGCAAAATACACTCTCACTCACTCTCACTCATCATCTATACCGCTTAATCCTGTATTCAGGGTCACGGGGGCCTGGAGCCTATCCCAGGAGACTTAGGGCACATGGCAGGATACACCCTGGACAGGGTGCCAATCCATCGCAGGGCGCAGACACACACACTCACACACTACGGGAAATTTGGGAATGCCAATTAGCCTAACCTACATGTCTTTGGAATGTGGAAGGAAACCCACCAAGCACAGGGAGAACATGCACACAGAGACGGGAATCGAGCTAACCACTACACCACCGTGCCGCCAGGCAAAATACAGATTAGGATTAAATTAGAGAACGGGATCTAACTGCAAAGAGTGGAAGAACATTCGCCCCATCATCCTATCAAGCCCTGTCATCATGCTACAGTCATCCATGGCCAGGAACGGCTATTAATACTACTCAATCAGGGACGTTTCTGATCGCACACAGACAGAAGTGGGTGGATAGCGCTTTCTGAGCTCGCTGAGTATATAAAGCAGTCTCTGAGAATGGACATGTAATGGACATGCCTTCCCTGGGAGAATTGTCAGGTGGGAATTGGCCATGACAAATAATAATAATAATAATAATAATAACAACAACAGGCCAGCACAGAATCCCTATCTTAGGCGGTACAGGGTTTGTTCAGAGCACAGCTATGTGTGTGCTTGGGTATATTTGAGCTGCTGTGTACGCTGGATCCTAACTTGGATTTTTGTTGGGCCTGTGAGCAAGACTTGAGTATGGTAAAGAAAGCTGGGCCTCCCTCACAGAGCTCCAGTGTTCTGGCAGGCAGCGAGGTGACGGCAGCACCCACAGAGAGCTTGTTGTCTGGCTGCCCAGAGATGTGTGTGGCACGATCCACTGCAGCTGCTTCCAGTTACACTGCCCATGGGGCCAAGGTTACATTTCAAAACAAGCAGCCTTCGTCCACTTTCTCCATCTCATCACTCATTCTTTACCCCTACCCCCCCCCCCCCCCCTTGCTCTCTTATCTCCCATGCTCTCTTCTGTCTCCTGACAAGAAAGGGTTAGGTTCTGACTCTGCTGAGGAGTGAGAGGACAGGGTGAGCCAAGTCCGTGTGAATGTGAGAGACTGTTAAGGCAGAGGGAGTGTGTTTTGAGTCATCTTAGTTGCGGTCACATTGCATGATCCCAAATCCCTCTCTAAACCCTATTAAGGGCACTATTTGGTGAGTGGAATAAGGAATTCTACACATTACATCATGGACTAGCTTTCCATTAAATGATATTTTGGATACAACCTTATTAGTTAGCTATTAATTAGAAAGTTTGAAAGCACATCATTTTATGAAGGATAAAACACAGAATATTCCATAGCATCCATTTGCAACAGAATCAATGCTAGTAAATGCGGGAGGAATCACATATTTGTTGTGCAAAATACTGAATATGAAAATAATCAGCAAGGGAGAAGATATCGATTACTAGTATATTAGAAGAATAATATTGGTTAACAGTACTACTGCCGTCCACTGTTGTCACTGATGTCATGGTAGTCATGTGTCGCTTGCTAGTCTATTAGTGCAGTAAGCGAAGTCGCAAAAACAGTGTTCTAAAAAAACCACAGAGCTCAACTGATGACCAAAGAATTATTTTGCAATGTGCATTTTTATTTACCGCAACAGCAAAACTGGGAGCAAAAAACAAAAATATTATAGTGTAAACACGACATGTGACACGCTCTGTGACCCAACTGTAATAAGAACAGGCCGATACTAAAGGACCGAAATAATCACAGACAAAATAGTGGAGTGAAACTGCGCAAAGCAACACAAAGCATTGTTGTTATACGTAAGCGGTGCAAATGCGAACAGTAAATAGTAATTAGTTATCAGTTGACTTCTGCTGAACATGGATGGGATTTAGAATAATGCTGCAGAATCTGTCAATCATACTTAGCATCAATTTTATTTACATTTTTTATTGTCCTTTGCACATCATCAATTCATTCATTCATTCTTTTTTTTTTTTTTTGCATCAGCCAAATTCAATTTACCATCCTTATACTAGGTACAGTATGTACAGTATGATACCAAAAATCTGCAAAACCTCTGACTGAGGCATAAAATGGTTGAAATGTAATTCACATTTTTTGATTTGCAAATTTAGTGATTTGTTAATTTGTGTGATGTGTTATTATAATTTGTGAGGAAAATCTGTTACACAATTAGAGGCAAATAATGACTGACAGTGCCTTAACCCACTTAACCTGCCCAGACACAGCTGACACCAACCACACTACCCTCTCAGTGCTGCCTGCTGGGCCACCATACAGCTCTTATTAACATGCAAATGTCGTTATACATGTCACCATATGTTTGAAATATGTTTGCTTACGTCTTAACACATGGTAGTCATGTGTTACGTCATGTCGTTTGTCATGTTGTTTTTAAATATAGGATTATATTGTTCTCTATATAGGCACTGAAATCATAATCAGATTAAACCCTTCTTATTATTATTTTCACTTTATTTTCAATGTCTATCCATTATTTTGTTTTAAATACACTCTTAAAAGTTTTCAAATAGTCTTTGCTTGTCAAATGTTTTTTTTTATTTATTTTTTATTTTTTTAGGGTGGTCAATATTGTATGAGAAATCACTTGTAGAGGTCTACTGAATATACTAAAAACCTTCATAGCTCTGCTATATATATATATATATATATATATATATATATATATATATATATATATATATATATATATATATATATATATAACTGCAACAAGCTGAAGAACTGTTAATGCACCTAGATTTTACCATGTATATGAAAAACAAGATAATGTAATAACATTACAGTACATAGAGTGCCATAGAATTTAATATTTCCAAGAATTCAGGCAATATTTAAAAATAAATAAATAAATAAATAATCTTTAATTAAGAAATGTTTGCAGAAAAATGCACAACCATGATTGCAAATAATTTAAACTTTGGGTGAAGTAGAAATCACAGTTATGTTTAATAGAAAAAAAAACAAGCATCTCCATCCACACACAATGTGATGAGAACTTACAGGGTTGAGACTAAACAGCGGTGTAACCATAAGAAAACCACTTGTGAATGCAGACAAATCTGAAAACAAAGCACAAAGATTAGAGCAGGTCATGTGGACTGACTGATGAGTCCATATCCACCCTATTTCAGTGATGTGTGCGTCAAAGTGATGCGTCCATAGTGCTCACTGTACAAGTGTTATAATCTGGGGTTGCTTCAGTTGGTCAGGTCTAGGCTCAGCAATGTTATGTGGCAATAGAATGAAGTCAGCTGATGACCTCAATGCACTGATTGACCAGGTTATCACATTGATGGAGTTTTTCTTCCCTGATGGCACAGGAATGTTCCAGAACTCTAATTATGAAAGAGTGATCCTGAAAGCATGAGGAACCATTTGGGCTCATGAATTGCCACCACATTGCATGCTGTAATCAAATTTGAAGAGATTCGAACAAAAATATTAGCACGTAACAGCACGACGTTTTGTTTGTTTTTTTTTTGGTCAGGAAGTTTATTTTGCAGCACATTATATTACGGGAAAGTGTGGAACGTTTCACCGATTTTTGAAGTTCAGCGATTCTTTTAGTTTCACCCTGGGTCACAGTGGCTCCAGGGCTTACTGACAGTACAGTACTGTATGTTACAGACATTAAAAGCATGGAATAATGCTTCCTTAGTCATATACTTTACTGATAATGTATGAAGAAATATTTAATAAGCGCAATTCTGACGGTTTTAAAGCAAGTGCTGCAAGGAATTCTTATAAAATGAAACTGAAATAGTTCTCATCGGAGCAGAGGAGGTGTACTATGGGTTATTCTGTTTGAACAATTTGTTGCAACTTAGTTTGATTCAGTGTGTGGCAGTGATGTACATTTTTGCCAGGTTGTTACATAATGAGCGTTCTAAGAGCAGCCATCTGGGCCTTAGTATCTTGGCTTGTATTTCGCAGCATGTGTAAATGCGTTTGAAAGTGTACGAGTATGTGTCTATGTGTGAATGTGTGTGGGCAGAAACAGGAAAACAAGTGGGCAGAGAAAGAGCCGCATTGTTCCCAGATAGCCGTTCTTGGAGTTCCTCCGGGCTGTGATTGTACCGTTCAGTCACTCCTGACATTGAGGTGCTGCCAAAAACACGAACTGGCAGGAAGCGCACATTCGCTCTCATTAATCTCTCATCATTAACAGAAAATAAGTGCTTCTGCCATTCTGACAGTCCATTCACAAGCACTGAGAGCGGGAGGAAAGGGATAAACCGGATTCACCCTTCACCTGCTTCGTCTTAAGCACACACACACACACACACACACACAGAAAGGTCAGCCGGGTTTAAGCAGCTAAGCTAAAGGGTAAACAGGGTGAGGGGGTTTTAAAGAGCAGTCACATGTTCACTAGGGAAATGCTAAATCTCTGAGACATTTCTCCTGGTTTAAGATGCTCAGGTGTTCTTTTAAGGAGGTTTTGAGTACCATAGAGACAGAGAGAGACGCAGAATGACTTTCACTGGCCCGGCCGACATTCACAGCTTGTTATTTTCCCTGTTAATTGAAGCTGTTTTACGTAGCGTGTCTGTCATTCAAGCACTGATTGCACTCCCCTCCCTATGCAGGTGCCTCACATGGACCTACTCTGAACTAAGGTCTAAAGCACAAGTTTGAGTAAAAGCAGCATCTACAGTAGGTACAGGGTACAGAAGTGACAGACATTTCCGTTGAGTCATGCCCCGTTCTCTCTCTCTCTCTCTCTCTCTCATTATCTATTGATTTCTCTGGCTAGATCACAGTTTCTTAGATCAATAAAGCAGCTGCTCATAAAATGGATTACTTTTCTCCCTTTAAGGCAAACAAAAAGCAGCAGTGGCCCCATTCAAACACTCAGATTAAGAAGTGGCCCACTGGAGAACACTAAGTTCCTTGACATGGCTTCCAATGCTAATTAGGGTGCTATCAGGTGTTTTATATGCTGTTATACAATTCATCAGTTGGATCAGTGAATTTTGGCATGGCTACCATCTAGTGGTTAATATTAGAATGCGACTTGCTTCACAACATATTGACTGATATTATTTGATAAATAATTGTTCTCTAACTCTTGCTGATTCTTAAAAAAAATAATGAAATGAAAATAAAAGTACAGCAAAATCAACAGTGTATTATTATTATTATTATTATTATTATTATTATTATTATTATAGGGATCACCTGCAAATTTAAGACAAATTTGTTTTATGAACACATGGGTTTTCTCTGATTTTCGGATTTCCTCCAACTTTCCAAAAGGGGGAAAAAGAGAGCGAGAGAGAGAAAGAGAGAGAGAGAGAGAGAGTTGAGATGGCCAGTTTGTATTCTCACCTACATTTTTTGTGTCAAGTTAAATAACTTTTTCTAACTGCAAATATATTTTATGTGATAACATTTCCACTTACTGTGCAGTAGTACAGGTAATTCAATTAATTCTGAGATTAAACTACTCTCTCTCATTTATTCTCTATACCACTTATCATACAGGGGGACCCAAGGCATGAGGTCTGGACAGGGTGCCAATCCATTACAGAGCACACAAGCCCACACACTATGGCCAATCCAGAAATGCCAATTATACTACCCGGCATGTCTTTGACCTGTGGGAGGAAACCCACGAAGCACAGGGAAATCATGCGAACTATGCAAACCACACATACCCAGTGCAGGAATCAAACCTTCCACCATCAAACCTGGAGGTGCAGGGCCACAGTGCTAGCCACTATACCACCGTGATGCTGAGATTAAACTAATTCCAGTCAAATATCTAACTAGTATTTATAACCAACTTCATGATACTTGGTTATTATGTTCTCCATCACTGTAAAAAAAAAAGAAGAAGAACCTTTTAAGAACCAAATCCAGCCGATGACATAAATGTTGTGGTTCATTTAATCCTAGGGATTTTGCTTTGTTGAATCAGATATTCATGGTGAACAAGTTCATGGCAATCAGGTTAAATGCCCAAGGTCGATTTTAAAATATGCCTACACAGCATGATATTTTTCATTGTCAAGCTTGGGCAGGGTTCAGAATAGCATCCCACGTTGACAATGAACATCCAGTAAATCATACTGAGTGTCAATTTAATGTGTTACAATTCACTGGAACATCATGGTACTAGCCAAAAGGGAATGAACCAGCAGTGACAGCCCAGATTCCCAGGTGTGTGTATGAGAGAGAGAGAGAGAGAGAGAGAGAGAGAGAGAGAGAGAGAGAGAGAGAGAGAGAGAGAGAGAGAGAGAGAGAGAGAGGGATCTTGAAATGCTGACCTGTCACAACCCACCAGGGATCCTGGTGCTGACACTGCACTGCTCCACCCAGCAGGACTGCAGAATCATCGCTATCTCTCAGCATCCCCCCCCCCCCCTCTATCTGTGTCAAATACCAACTCATTTGAATCATGTTGAATCTTTTTACTTGTTCTAAGTCTTACATTTTGTGATGTTTGCTATAATCAGCACATGCCAAATTGCCATAAATTGTATTATTTGAATTTGTTATTACATGTCATCATTTTGTTTATATACCTTATATATAGATTCTGACTAATCGACTTTGAGAACTTATTGTCTTATTGTTTTTAAACATTGCACTGATGGGTACCTATTACATGATAACATCTGTATTTATGCATGGTCTGCACACCACCTGCATCTGTGGGAAAATCACCAAGATACCGAAGCTCCCTTGACCTTCACGAGGACCTTCCCTTAGGAAGCTCTGAGGAATAACAACAGCTTAACAAAGATCTGCCTCGGTGGCTGTTATCTCCCAGAAAAAGTACTCTGTTACAACACAGGCACTGGTTGGGCCGAGTCACGAGGGCGGCGTGAATTCCACAGCTGAGCCTCGCTGAGTTCTCAGACAGGAGAGATCTCACTCTCAAGCCTCTTCTCTAGTCAGTATCTAAATAAAACAAAACCATATGAATTAAAATTGCTCAGGAAATGAAAGTGACACGAAAGCGTAACAGAAGAGAAGCCTGTTCAACATTAGGTCCTTTTTAATAAGCACAACTGAGATGTCTGCGGCTGGGCCGTCCTTTCATGTGGCCACATGGCTTATTGTAAACAGACTTTGTGAAGAGGCAAAGACTAATTTGCCCAGTTATCCGTCTCCTGAGAGGGGAAAGCCCAGGTCTACAGGCAAAAAACCGACTGTTGATTTTATAAATATCAAACGGCTTTATCAGATGTCTAGCCTGTAATTGAGTTGGCGGGTTTGTTTTAGTTTTGTTCTGGTTTGCCAAAGCTTTCCTCTTGTACATTAATAATGTCAGCTAATCGGTATAACCCCGTGAGTCATTCATTAAGCTTTTCAATTCGTACGTTTCAGACAACTTATGACATCATCTATTCAATTTCATTTGTATATTTTTCTTGACAGTAGAAACGATCATAATAGAAAATACAGATGTCAATTTCGATCCCTAATAAACAAGCCAAAGGTGACTATGGCAAGAAAAAACTCCAGAGGAGAAGAAGTGGGGGGGGGGGGGGGGGGGGGGGGTTTTA